>JANAVB010006389.1:12717084-12897084 GCA_029216955.1 Iris pallida | reverse complement strand
GCCGTAATAATTAACTAAATAATTATTTATAAAAATATAAATTTCACCATTTTAAGTCAAATAAATAAAAAAATATTTCAATAACTTCCGGGAAGGGAGGCTACAGTTAAACCCCTTACAATCAAGGTCAAAACTTCTATCTAGCAACACACAAGATCAACAAGTAAAATGTGTGTAGTAGGCTTAATGTGGGTCGTGTTCATATTTTGGGTCGACAGATTTAGGTCAAAATGGTGTCTCTAATTCGAGTCGAAAATAAAAGTGACTCCGTGGGGTGAATCAAGATTGGGTCTTGGTCAGGAAAGTCATGCGACAAAAATGAAGCACAAGATGGTCTGTCTGAGTGGGACACGAAGGTCATGGGTGTAGGGTGTCATGTCAAGATCATGTGTATAAAGTTGGTTTTGAGAAAACTAGTCTTGTGCTCCTAAGTTAAAAGTCATGGCAATGTGCATTTGATACTCATAAATAAAGTAGGAATGGTCAAATGGCCTAAATTGATCCGGAAGTTGTGATACAAAAGTAGTACAAGGAAACAAGTTTGAGTGGGACATGACATATCAAAATGGAGATAATCTTGTCTACTATAAACTCATGAATGAATTTTCCAGAGATTGACATATCTGACGCTCCATAAATTAAAGTCACAGAAGAACACTCGTCTATCTAGAATACTCTCTCCAGGGTGTCTACCCAAGTCTGATCACTGTCTACACAAGGTACTAACTCCTCCATATGATACTAGGATGGTACCCCTATACTAGGCTGTTCATGTCTCATCTCCAACTAGTCACTAAACTGTTTTGGTGCCTAAACTTCTATAACATTTGAGATACCTTGTCTCTGGCTACAAGGATACTCCTCATATCCTAGTTCCTGGTGAACCTCCTATCTTAACACTTATCAATAACTCTAGGGTTCTCATCTATATCTAATAATCAAACCATAAACCTTACTTCCTAACCATACTCTAAACTATTAACACAATTAATCAAGGACACAGACCAACTGCAAATCACCAAGCCATCACACTACGAAGAACCTATAATAAAATGAGACTCTACAAGGACCTGGTCCACAGAACTGGAAGTATCCTTACTCCTAAGCTAATTTAGGATGGAACAAAATCTATAATAACAGAAATAAAATGATAGAGATGACATGTTAGGACCCTTCTCAAGATACAATCTGATAATCATACACGTCTGTCCAAAATCATGATACTCAGAATCCTCGCCACGCTAGTAAGCAAAGCTGCGATACACGGTAGAGTCCATAACTGGGGCATGCACCTCTATAATCATGTCATCTGGAATCCTCGCTATGTCGACTAGTATAGCTGAGAGGAATCCCAAATCTTATAACCAAGATATGTACATCCGAAGTCAGGTCTTTACGTTTTCGCTATGCCGGCTAATATAGCTGTGATAAACTCCAGGTTACATAACCAAGTAGACGTTTTACCTTCCCTGTTGTTTTCGTCAACATATGTCATCAAAAGATACCGTAACTCAGGACATAACATTCATCTCGATATGAAAACTAAAATCAACAATGATTCCATCAAAATCCAACTCAAAAACAAGGAGTAAAGGTGAAATAGAAATAAAAGGGAAGGAATTCAAATTGAAGTTCACAACAAGATTCTCAAAGGTCGTCCCAGGAATCTCTCAAAAGTCCTAACTGTGATTGAGTAACTTCTATAAAAATAACCTAGCATATATCCTAACTGCAGGCTCGTAGCAGCATTTTAAGTCGAGCACCACTACGAAATCGTATTAGTTGCGACCCTTACCTGCATGGGCCACCACAAAAACGTGTCACGACCCGCACCATGATTAGGGGCACGAGCACGTGTACGTCGAGCCTAAGCCGCAGAATCGGCGGTAGAACACTGTATAGGTCTACTAGAAAGTATAGCATCTAGACACAATATATTTGTACCTATCATCTCCGCACGGAGGTATATAAAACTACTAGAATTAATCCATTATACGGCAACCTTAAAATGCCGTTAATAATGAGATTGTTGCCACAAAAACACAAATATGGCAACAATGTGAAGTTGCCATAGCGTGCCGTAAAAGATTGTGTCAGTATTGCTTATTTACGGCATCTTCCAATCATTGCCATATAAGGGAACTAATTTTCGACAATTAATTGTTGCCTTATAAGAAATCTTTTTGTTGCCTTTAAAGATTATTATTAATGGCAATATTTAGTTGCCATAATTTTGAACAATATATGGCAATATATATATTATTGTCGTATATCATCAGTCCATAAATGGAAAGATTATGTTGCAAAATATTGTATTTCTTTTAATGGCAATATTTTGTTGTCGTAAACTACTAGTATTATTGGTATTACATATTGCCATATATTGCAATCCCATATGACAATTCTTCGTCAGGCATGTCTTTATTATCATGTTTGAGAACGTAAGGCAACTGCCGGATTCCATATTTGAAAAATTAATTTTTACTATTTATTGCCATGATCGACAAAATGTGACAATTAATATATGCCAATATTTGAAATATTAACTAAATTCAATTGCCAAAATTTAAATAGATCATTAACCAAATATTAAATATAGATAATAATTCAATTTGTACACTTCAAATAAAAAAAATAACTTTTAATTAAATATGGTAGATTCAGTACTACATCATTAATATTACATAAAACCAACTATGCCAGGAATCCATACTTTTCATATCCAACATTATGAGGCACAATTCCTCTTTTATATGAGGTTCAAAATTCAAATAGGTACTTGACACCCCCAACTTAAACTTAAACTTGTCGCCTCTTTGTTCCCTCCAAATATATAACATATCTGCGAAGATTTCTTTGACAGTTGTGGTACGCCAATTCACAGCTATACAATCTTTATATACCCTGGTATCGATAAACAATAAAATTAGCCTATAGACCAAAAAAAAAGTTAATAAAAATATATATTTTAAGGTAGTGCAAATTTCTATGCGTCATTTGTTTTATATGAATGGTTACAACAGATGAAACTTGTATAAATATTTTATTTTAAGGATAAAAACTAATGGAAATCATCTATTTACAACCAAACTCATTCATTGGCCTAAAAGTGTTCTATTTGCAATGACAATCTCACATTTATAAAAATATGTTTGTGAAATATATACAATTTTATCATTATAAATATTTTTCAAGTTTATTCTCATGCATGCATATATGGTTCTCAACCTTCCATAGATGGTTGTAAAAAAATCTTTCATAGATTAATTAAAAATATATTATGTGCATATATGCTTCTCAACCTTCCATAGATGGTTTTAAAACAATCTTCCATAGATAATTAAAATAATATTACATGCATATATGGTTTTCAACCTTCCATAGGTGGCTGTAAAAAAAATCTTCCATAGATAATTAAAATAATATTCTATGGATAGATGATTCTCAACCTTCCAAAGATGGCTCTAAAAAAATCTTCCATAGATAATTAAAAGAATATTATATGCATATATGGTTCTCAACCTTTCATATATGGCTGTAAAAAAATCTTAACCTTCTATAGATAATTAAAAGAATATTCTGAATCTAGTGAATCGAATCCTAAACAAAGAAAAGATTTATTTTACCTTCATGGATATATGGTAAAATATTCAATAGTATATTGTAGAAGTATTAGGATGATAATCAAGTAAAAAACAAACCTAATTAATATTTAGAAAAATATTTGTAAACTCATTATCAAAAAATTTATCAAATCTTATTTCCTCTAAATCTTTTTAGAAGAAGTGATAATAGAAGGTTTAAAGGTTCAGGTTCCATGAGTAATGTAGAAAATAAAGGAGAAAAATTTCATCGTGTGTTTCAGAGTAGTTTAGTTGGAGAAAAATTTCACAATTTGATCAAACACATTTATTAACAAAAAATTAGAACACAAAATAAAGCAACATTTTAAATAATTATCCATACCAATCAGTTGTCGATCACTCGGACTCGATGGCAGCAGAGACCTTCTACTAGAGGCGTTCAGAACCCAAAATCCAAAGCTTCTCGTTCCCAAAAGAAATCCACATATGAAAGAAACAAAAAAAACAAAATAGAAATGGAGGTTAAAGAAATACCTAGGTTGAAGAAGGGGAAGAGAGACCTAGGTTAAAGGGGTAAAGGGAACCAAAGTTTAAAGAGAGACCTAGATTGAGAGAGAATAAGAATTAGGATTTGGCAAAATAATAAAGGAGGAAAAATATTTCAACTTTTTATGTTCCCGCCGGTCTTATATATAGACATGAATTTTTTTTATTCTCATTAAACCACAAAAAATTTCCAAAAGTAAACAAATAAAATATTGCCATATTTATTTTGTTCATGGAGGGAAAATATATTAAATATTATGGGGCAACATTTTCTCCATAAACTAATTATTTCATGGCAAAGGAAAATATTGCCATATTTGATCGTAATATATTATGTCACAAATCCAGCTTGCCATAATATATTGCGATCAAATATGGCACGCGTTATTGTTGCCATAAACGTTTCCATTAAATATGGCATGCGTCCTTATTGCCATATAAAGTGTGACAATTATAGGCAACATTATTTGTTGCCATAAACAAACTTGTTTATTAAGGCAATATTAATGTTGCCGTATTATGACTATGTTATATGGCAACATTTTATGTTGCCGTAAGGCGTTGCCGTAAAATATGCTTTTTCTTGTAGTGTATAATCTCAACTCAATCATAAGACATCTAAGGAAGATAGGCACAAATATCATAAAGATATGATGGAAATATATGAATAGAAAAAGGTGCGAAGTCACAACACAGTTTAGAGTTAAAGATATAACACAAGAATCTAAAATATAACATATAACATAAGTCTCAATACTAGCTGGAACGCAGTCCAGTCAAACCTATCTAACAGTCTAAGCAGGAAGTAAATCCTCTACTGGCACCATGGGTAATGTCTCATCAAAATCTTTATCCTGGCAATACCCATAAAAGGTAGAGCAATCAGCCAACATGTCCTCTGTAAACATCAACGGTTATCCTGTCAGGAAAATGAGCAAGTACACCTCCAACAACAGTTCTATAGTGTTGACAAATACTATAAGAGACAATCATAATAGAATACAAGATGATATATCAAGACTATAAGTAAACATGATATATAAACTGGAAATCATGTCAGGGTGTAACGTACATGAAAGTAGAACAGTACAGGAATATCTGATGTATAATGTAAACATAAAATGTGCCTTGAGATATTATAGCCTTATGTGATCGGCTTGGGTCAAGATCAGGCTGTTTCATTTGGCCCGGCTATCACAGGAAAATCTTAAGAAGGGTCAAGCTGGCCAACATAGAAAGCGAGTACAAGAAATATAAGATCTCGCTACACCCTACGTGCAGTGAGGGTAACGTAAGCACAAGAAATAGTGACATGGGGGTATTGATCACATAGCCTATAATAACTCTCCATCCCCGAATTGTATATGGATCCTGACATAGCACGCCATGACACGAAATTCTCTAAGAGGGTAGCTAATCCCCCTCAGGAATCGATGTCTATACATGTACAAGAAACAAGATCGAACAATATTGTACCAATAAACCGATAAAGTCCAGGAATAACATCCCATGCCAGGATCTAACATATACTAGTTCGTGCACCATCGTGACAAGAATCAAGTAAAATACTATAACTAAATCGGATACAGAAGATATCAAGACAAGGAACTACTATCAGAGAATGTACTCACCTGCTGTCCTGAGCTGTCATGTAGGGTCGATGCTCAGATTGATCTCACAGACCTAAAGATGAGATATTATAAGTTAATTAGGGTTTAACAGTGTTACGCATGATTTTCTAATGTATGATATGCAATCTAGGTCAATCTCAGTCCAACTAAGTCAAACTAGGTCACACTGAGGCACTAGGTCAAACTAGGTTATAAGAAGTCAAACTAAGTCAAACTAGGCCAAACTGGGTCAAAGGTTGACTTACATTTGACTTTTGGTCAACTGGTCAACTGTTGCCAACTCTGGTCAACTCTAGGTCAAACTAGGCTAATGTTGACTAACAATTGACTTTTGGTCAAATGGTCAACTTTGGTCAAGTTCTAGACATTTCTAGGCCAAGTGTTGACTGATAGTTGACTTTTGGTCAAAGTAGTCAAACTTGATCAACCGAGGTCAAAACTAGCCTAAGTATACTATTCCTAATATTTACATGCCAAGATACCCTATATCTTGGTCATATTGGTATTCCAATACCAATACCTTGGTTTGGGTCCAATACCTTAACTTAGATAAATTATCTTAGCCTCTAACCAATACCTTACCCTTACCTTGCCCTTACCCTATGCAACTCCAATACCTTGCTAAGGTATTCCAACACCTTACTTGGTATCCTATTACCTAACCTTGATATTTTGATACCTTACATTGGTATCTTGATACCATACCCTGGTCATAAGGTAAACTAATCATTTATCTTGAAGGTAAAGGTAATTCATATTTACCTTAAGATACTAACTTGGTATCATGAGATACCAAGATACCCCTCAGATATCTAACTAACTAACTATCTAATGTACTAACATAGCATCTTAACTAATATCTAACATATAACCTATAGTATCTAAGTAAACCCCTTTACCTTGAAGGTAAATCCAATACCTTACCTTGTTGGTAAACCATTACCTTAAGGTAAGGTAAACCATTACCTTGGTTGGAAACTAATATATTAACCTCTAATACTAATACCTTAAATATCTAGCCTCTAACCATCCACCCTAAAATATTAGATAGATAATACCTTAGTATCTAATACCTTAGTATAAAGTAAACCCCCTCTACCATATAGGTAAATTCTCTTTACCTTGTAGGTAAATACATCACCTTAATGTAATAGACAAATACCCAAAATATCCTAAGATACCACTATGGTATCTCAAGATATCACTCTATATCCTAACTTATATCTCTAATACAAGAAACTAACCAACTCTAATATATAACTTCTAACCATCTATTCTAACTTAGAAACCTAACACAACTAACATCCACTAACTAATATCTAACCATAACATATATGTATATATATCCATCTCTAACTCTAACCAACTAACATATGTCATCTCTAACTAACAATAACATAGACTAACACAACTAACTATCTAACTTATATAATATATCACTATCTAACTTCTAAGATACCTCTAACCTCTACATAGATTCTAACATAACCACTATAACATACTAACATATCCATGCATACAACATCTAAATCTCTCCCCACTCCAACACTAACACACACAAACACATATACCAAATCCACCCCCTCTCTTCTAACACACCCACACACATCTATATACAAACACACTACCATCCAACCAAAACACAAATCACTCAACAAACTACACTAGCCTCAAGTCAAATAAGATGGCATGATCCTCCCAACTCTCTTACCTTCACAACACACACACACTACACTACCATCTATACAACATTAAACACACACTAGCACATATCCTCTATCAATCTTACTTCTCTTTACTAACCACACACATCCTTATCTCGTTCAAACACACACACTATACTAACATATATTACCTAACAATAATATATATATATATATATATATATATATATATATATATATATATATATGTACTATATCATACATATTCTTGACAACCTATGATACCAACATTCACATGATATCCATACTACATAGGCTCATAGGATACACAAAATATCCATGTCGTATAGTCAGTTTTCTACTTAAAATCAATACTGCACATATTAGACCTATTCACTAAATTGTAGGATTAAAGTATGTCGTAGCCCTTTGTATTAGCTTTCTAAAACTTTAAACGGATCACATTTTCGTGTCCGAAAGCTCCCGAAATCGCAAAAACACCGAAAAGTATTTGTCTTTCGGACAGCTAACACTCAAATAGTTTAATAGAAAGTTATAGAATGATTTTGGCTTATTAAAATATATATTTGAAAGCTAATTTCGATGCGATTCTTTTAAAAAAAACAAAAAATTAACCGGAGTTCGGAGCTAAAAGTTATGGCATTTTTGAGTTGCTATGGTTACTAAAAACGTGGATAAATATTATGACGAATTTGGGTTGTTTTGGACAAAAAAAACACATGTAGGCAAGATACTTCGATACCAACATAGGTATCCAAATGAAACTCATTCTAACCATACTAACTAAGATCAATCCACTCTCTAACCATTCTCAAACTTAAATTAAAACACAATTAATCATATTAGGTAATAAACCAAACACATGTGGTATTCTAATTTGGGATCTATCAAGTAGGACACAAGACACATATCTAAAATTCTCAAGAGAGCTCCAAATGCCTCAAACTTGAATCTAAAGGGGATACATGCATCAAGGTGGATCCTATGGATTCAAAACTAACTAATATGCATAGAAAATCAATTTAGAGGATTAGTTTTGCCTATTGGGAATAGAATCCCAATGATACTCTCAAGGACACGGCTCCGACACGAAGATCTTCCAAAAAGGGCACTCCTCCTTGCACTTTGCTCCAAATCTTTGCTAGCACCCTCCCTTGGTAGTATGAGAAGGTTGGATGGAAGTTTTGATGGAGGGATGTAAGGATTTGGAGATCAAATCAAATAGGGAAGCTCTCTAATTTGGGGAAGAATACTTTGTGAATAAAAAGAGGCAAGTGTGAATGAAAGAAAGGAGGCTAACCCTACCTATAGGTGGCTGCCATTAAACTCTATTTGGGCCTTGGGGGAAAGCCCAATAAGGCCCCTACTAATCCCCCTTGGTTAATTTTAAGTTAGGTTCAAGTTTGGGATCAAAAGGGTTAAGTTTAAGCTTCTAACTTAACCAATCTAACAAGTGGAATTAGTCTAAACTTACTAACTTAATTAGTCGGATTTGTGGGCCATGACTAACTAATCTTGGGATCCCGTCTAGAGTCTTAAGCTACCCGGGTCACTAACACAAGTCGGAACGAGACAAAACTCAAATCCGACTAAACAAATCCCATAAAATCAATATTAAAATATTAAAATATAAAATATAACCAAAATCACAATACATTAATTTAAATAATATTAAAATAATCTAAAATTTACCAATTAAATAAAATCCTAAATAATTTAAAAGTCACAAAATGACCAAAATACCCTTAGCCTAAAAAGTGGTAATTAGTTTATTTAAACACATAGGAGAGGTCCCCATGGTCATGGTTAGTCTCTAGGCTAAGTAGGTCTAAGGTTACACTATTAAAAATGCCCAAATCACAACACACCAAATTAATTAAAATTCACCATAAATTATTATTATTAATATTTAAAACTAAAATTTTACAAAAGTTTAAAATTACCCTCATTTTAGAAAAGTGGTGGTTACAAGAATTAATAAGTCTACTGAAAACAAATACAGCGCGCATAAGTAGGATCCACGCCTGCAAGATCAATATCCAGAGGAGATGGATGACTGAAACTCCCGGTACAACTGTCCTCTGGTGCCACCTCTTCCTTCACAGCTATCTCGGCTTTAGGAATCACTTCTTCCTTGATAGTAAGAGAAAATTCTTCCTTGATCTCTTCAGCAGTAGGAGGTCCCACCATCTCCTCAGCAGCAGGAGATACCACTACCTCCTCAACAGCTATCTGTACCTCTCTCAAGCGAGATCCTCGAGTCTTGGCTGCCATCTGGTAAGACCATTAAATATCAATGAGAGCACATATATACAAAACTCTACTCAGCTTCGTTTGACGATTTAATTTTGCACAGTCTCGAGTATTAAATTATCCATAAAAATACACTTTAGAAACAGTTCAGATTCGGGAACACAAGAAGAATCTTAATCTAAACCATAAACACGAAATTTGTACCTATCACATACAAACCTACTTCCAATCACTCTCGTAACTGGCCAATCACTCTCATAAACGTAGAATACCATTACAAGAGAGTCACGAGAGAGTAAACAATGTCCTAAATATTGATGTTTACGAGAGTGATTTGCTAGTTAAATCTTCTGTAACTGGCTAATCACTCTCGTAAACATCAATAATTTTTTTGGACCCATCTGCTCCTCCCTACTTCCCTTCTTCTCGCTCCTCACTCTCAGCCAACCAAAGCCTAACCCAGACCAACATGTATTATGCATGCGCTCAGTCCTTCCTCAGCCTCAGCTTGAGTTCTGGTACTACATCTCTCCTAACAATGCTACTTACCAGTACCACCACTCGTTCCCACCCAAGCAGCTCTCTATGGACGATGTCGAAACTTATTCTCCAAGCACTTTTTCTCATTTAGTTTTTTCTTACTTAATTCTGTTAACCCTCAAATCAAGTAGACTGTTAGTGCATGTTTAGTTCTCCTTACGTCTAGTTTGGACGAATATAGACGTTCATACTATTTCGAACGTATCATCCAATCAATCCGACGAGTTTGAAAATTGGAACTCTATTTTCATGTTTAGGACTCATCTCTGGTGAACTCTATACAGGTGAAAAAAGCTAATTATCAATTAAAAGTTAGCGACAGCTTGATGGTATGGGGTGGAGTGGAGTGGGGGTGTTCGTGGGCTAGAAACTTAGAAGAATAAAAGTAGGCCTTCTTGTTTTTGAAAACATATTTTATTTTGAATTAAATTTGTTTTTGGGAGTTCTTGTCAATTCAATACGCTTCATACATATTCACCTCCACATACGAACACTAGTAGATGCATGTGCTTTACAGTAAAATAAACTTTCTTCTTTTTAATATTATCAATTTTTGTGTATGTGTGTGTGTTACTCCTTTGCAGTTAAATTTGTTTTTAGGAATTCTTGTTAATTCAATACGGTTCGATTTAAAAAAAAATTTGTTACGGTGTGTGTGTGTGTGTGTGTGTGTGTGTGTGTGTGTTACTACCGCCGACCTCCAACTTCCCAATCCCACCACCGTCGATCCCCACCCCCACCACCGTCAACCCCAACGCCCACACCCGGCCCCCAATCCCTACCACCACCACCGCCGACCGCCATCCCCCCACTACCGCTCCCACCCTCGGCCACCCTCCGCCCCCCCGGGCCCTCCTCCACTGCCCTATATCCCCCTCCGACCCCCACCCCCACCACCGCCGACCATCACCACCCCCATCCCCGGCCCCCCTCCGCTGCCCTACCCCTTCCACCGCTGACCCCCAACACCCCCACCCAAAAATGCCCCCCCCCAGCTGCCCTACCCCCCCTGTAAACCCCACCCCCATCACCGTCGACCTCCACCACCCCCACCCCGGGACCCCCCTCTACTTCCCTACCCCCTAGTGACCCCCACCCCCACCACCGCGAACCCCACCCCCACCACCGCCGACCCCCACCCCCACCACCATCGGCCCCCGCCGCCCCGACCACCGAGAGAGAAAGAGAGAGAGACAGAGCCCTGCGCGTACCGGAGAGAGAGAGAGAGAGAGAGAGAGACGTGAGAAAATTTGGGGGGGAATAAAAACTTTCCCCCCTCGTCGATTAAATTTAAGTTAGGGTTGGACATATAGCGACGGAATAACGATGGATAGCTCGCCGATGCTAGTCCGTCACTATATCCCCGTAGATGTCCGACGGATATTCGTCGCTATGTGATCGATAAATTTCACGCCAATTTTTTTAATATTTTCTGCCAACTTTTGACAACTAAGTTACGGCTTCATGATCCGTCGCTATATCTCCGACGACTTAACGACGGACTGGCGACCTTTGCTCGCCCTTAAAATAAAAAATAATTTGTCAGCTTTTTTACGGCAATCAGTCTGTACTTAGTCGGTAGTCCGTCGCTATTAGCGACGGACGTTATCCGTCGCTAATGGTTCGTCGCCAAATGGCTGTATTTTGGTAGTAAATAGTGATGATCTAATTAAAAATTTAGATGATGAATATGATAATTCTGTTGATAGTCTTAGTACTCCTGAATTATTTATTGGAAAATAATTTGAGAATCGTTCTAAATTTAGAAGTTTTATTAGTGATATAGCAATTAAATATAATTTTACTTGTTCGGCTACTTTAAACAATGCTACTAAAATTATATATAAATATAATATTTTAAATTATCATTGGAGAGTATACGCTAAAGCCATTGGTAGAGGAGAAAGATTTTCTATTGCTATGCTAGAAATACATTCTTGTTTAGGTGGATTTACAACAGGTTGTCATCCATTAGCTACTACTATATGGGTTATAAACAAGATTATTGATAAAATTTGAGATAATTAGTCATATAGTCCATCGCATGTTGTAAAAGATATATTTAGGGAACATCGAATACATATAAAATAGTGTAAAGCTTGGAAAGCTAGAGAACTTGCTCTATCCGAAATAAATGGTAGTTATATTGATGCTTATAGTAGTCTAGAAGAGTATGGTCTTAGAATTATTAAGACAAATCCAGGTAGCCAATGTTTTATGAAGATTACATAAAATAATAGGTTTGAAAGAATTTTTATTTGTTTTAAGGCATGCATTAATTGATTTCTAAGGACATGTTTACTTGTGATTAGTACTGATGCTACTTTTCTTTCCTCTAAATATAGAGGTATTTTATTTATTGCTTGTGCTCATGATCCTATATGAGCCTCATCTCACTATATCGGTATTTATATACGATACGTATTTTTGTACAGTATTTCGTATTTTTTTGGTTTTCGGAATATTTCAAAAAAAATTAACTTATAGATTTTCTCCTTGACCGGCATATCGCCAGTATACCAGTGTATACCGACAGCATGACTGTCAATCCCATTTTTTGTTATACGTATTTTCAGTATACGTGTACGGAATTCTGATATTTGTCAGGTGACCTATGTTTTGACTTGTCTTTCTTAGCCTTGCCTTGGTTTAATCTTAACTTGGTTTAATTTGGTTTGGTTCAACTTGGCATGGCTTGGTTTGGGTTGGTTTTAGATGAAAAGGGTTTTGTATAAAAACCAACTTTTTTTTCTCTTTTCATTACTTCATTTATTTCTTCATCTTCTTCTTCATTTACTCCTCCTCCAACCCTAGGCAAGTACATCTTGCCAAATCTTGAACATTATTATTTTGCCATTTCGTTTGCTCATTCTCTTACTTGTATGATTCTAAGCCTCTATAGAACTTGCAGTTTTCGGTTTTAAAGCTTACATTTTTGTAGATCTAAGTTTGTAACTTTTATTGTTTTTCTTGCTTTTGATCTCTTAAACTTTGTTATTTTTGAAAACTAATGGTTCCATGTTGTAGGAAATTTTATTCTACCCAATTTTGGCTTTTGAACCACCT
Source organism: Iris pallida (assembly GCA_029216955.1). Classification (NCBI taxonomy): domain Eukaryota; kingdom Viridiplantae; phylum Streptophyta; class Magnoliopsida; order Asparagales; family Iridaceae; genus Iris; species Iris pallida. The sequence continues at coordinate 12,883,779 of JANAVB010006389.1, read as the reverse complement.
GATTTCGATTTATTTTGAGTTAGTTATGTCATTTTCGTGTTCATAGGTTTTTCATACCTTTTGGTGTTGTTGGGACGATAAATAGTGTCATGCACAGCGTTTTTGCCTTGCACGCACCTTGTGTCATGGCCATTTTTGCCCGCTCGAGCAGCACAACATGTGTGTCGTACGCCCTCGTGCCGTGCTGGCGTACACCTTCCACCGTGGGCATTCTTGTCTGCGCGTGCAGCACAACAAGCGCTTCGTGCGCCCGCGCAATTTTTCCCCGTATGCCCGTGCGTCGTGCTTGCGTGCACCTTGTGCCGTAGGCATTTTTGCCCGCACACGCAGCGCAACTTGCTCGTCGCGTCCCTACGCGATTTTCTGTTGCGCACCCGTGCGCCTTGTTTGTGCGCACCTTGCATCGTGGACATTTTTGCTCGCACGTGCTGTGCAACTTGCGCGCCGCGTGCCCGCACAATTTTTTGCCGCGCGACCGTGCGCCGTACTTGCGTGCACCTTGCACCGTGGGCGGTATTGCCCACGCGTGCAGTATATTTTGCACACATAGCGCACGCCGCGCACCGTGCATGGCGCACCTTGCGTCGTGGGCATTTTTGCCTGCGCGCACAGTGCGCCCGTGCGGTTTGCCTTGAATGGCTATTTTTGCTTTTTTAAGATGTTTTATAGCTAGAATCTTGAAAAACTCAAAACATGAAAGTTACAAATCTTTGTCTTGGCTTCAATAATCTTCTTGTTTTATTTAAACTGGAGTTCATATGCAATTGATAATTTCAATCATAATTTTGATCTTTTGGCACGTTTTCTGTACTTTGCCTTTTTTAATATTTTTTCGACTGTAATAAATTCTTAACATGATTCGATAATCTTCTATTGTTGGAGGATGATTGTACACCCTATATATACACTTGACACTAGCACATGTTCAATTATTATTCTATGTCTTGTACTTACTTTTATTTATTCCTTTTTACATGCCATGATATGTCATTCATTTCGATTTTTTCTTATATACTATGATATGTATTGCCATGTGTTCCCGAATTTACTGTACTTTGCAGTCTACGCCTTGTCTAGAATTTCTTTGTTATGGCCCGTCGTGGCGCACCCATGTTACATGTCTTCTTTGCTTACTAGATAGTGGCCCGTCATGGCGCACTCATGTTACATGTCTTCTTTTCTTACTAGATAGTGACCCATCGTGGTGCACTCTTGTACACGTCTTTCCTTTCTTACATGATAATGGCCTGTCATGGTGCACTCCCTATTTTTTCTATAGTGGCTCGTCGTAGCGCACTCCTAGCTTCCAGCTTATTATATTTTCTTGTTGTGACTTGTTATAGTGCACTATCTTGCTTTTGTCCAGTCTTGCATATCATGTCTAGGATGGATTCTGCGGAATGCCACATCCAGAATCTAACAAGAAAATATTAAGGACTAAACAACCAGCTTGATTATCTTGATCATTGAGAGGGAAGAATTTTTCAGTTACCTGCACGCCCTTTGTCCCGGCCCCAACCTGAATAGATTTAGAGCTATCTGTCATAATGAGCATACTTCCAGAGCACCGTCGAGTGTTGCACCGTGCATATGTCTATAGGGTACATTTGTCTCCTAGGCGATGTATCCTCTTTTATATGTTTTAGGGTACATTTGTCTCCTGGGCGAGGTACCCACTATTAGATCTTAGGATACATTTGTCTTCCGGAAGATGTATCCACCATTACTTTCTTTTCCTTTTAGCCTGGATAAGTCGGATAGTCTACAAGGCAGACAACTGGATTGGATTTCTCAAAAGTGCATATGTTAGTAATTAGGATTGTGATAACCCTAGTTAGCTAATGTACAAACCGTACTCATTGCTTAGCCATGATTTTGTATGGAGTCCAGTCTAGTCTAGTTTTGTCTAGGCAGTGTCCGTATTTTTTTATTTCAGTATATTACTGTTTCTGCTTTATTTTTGTCGATAAATGATTAGAAACTAAGTTCTGTTCAGGAGAAGGGTTATAACCCCGGTCTTTGTTTAGTTTACGGATTGTAACTTGGGTTCCGAAATAGTTCTTAAGTCATCTTATCATTTTTTGTTCTATATAGTTCTCACATGCTCTCATGCCCTACTTAACTAACATACCCATATGTCCCAGTTACCCTACATGTTTACATAGCCCGGTTACCTTACATTCTTACATGTCCCAGTTGTCTCCCATGCTCACATGTCAAGTTATCTCATATGCTCACATGTTCAGATATCTCACATGCTCACATGTCCAATTTGTCTTACGTATTCATATGCTTCCATTTACTTTACATGTCCACAATTTACATTATGCCATATGTTAATTACCCTATGCTCCATGTTGTGTGCTTATTGTCTTTTCTATTCTCGGGATAAGTATATTGGTAGTGCACGAGTCTCGATCCATATTTATTTATTTTTGTCTCTATCCATTGCTATATTAGCTATTGCTGGTTTTAGTTCATAAGTTTAGCTTCATTTGTGGTACTTTCTATTGGGGTTCTAACCCCACTGGTTTTGTTTGGCCAGATTGATAGAGAAGCCCAGAGGATCTTCCGTACCATCTACTCGACGGTGACTACCCGGAGCACCAGAGTACCTTAGTGGATTTTCCTATATCATTCTCCCACTAGTTAAGTATATTATTCTTTTATGGCGTTTAGCCTCCGAGCACGTGTTTAGCTCGTGTTATGAATCTTAATATTTAGCCTACGGGCCTAAACATAATGTGTGTATTCTAGACTATAGCTAGAGCTTATCATATATGACTATTACTTTTGCTAGTTCTTCACTTTGTATTACTAGCTTCATGATCATCCATGTATATATAGTTTCGGACGCTTTACTATTTTATCTCTGATGATCATACTTCTTGTACTTTGCATATTTTTCTGTGATTGAGATACCTAGGATCGTTCGACCTAGGATTGACTGTTGGCTTGTAGTAGTAACTCCCATGTCTTGACAGCTTATACGTTATTTCAGAGTGCTGGAGTACTTTAGTATTACGTAGCTGGCCTGGTGTAAAACCCCAATAATTTGTAACTATTTTTGTGCTTTAAAAATTATTTTTCTATATTATTTGGAATTAATGAGGTAATTGGTATATATATGTGTGTATTTATAGATATAAATATATAAGATATGTTTGATTGTGTGCAAGATATTTTAAGTGCTACTAAATATAGTCTACAATTATTATAAAAGATTTTGTTACTTAATTAAAATTTATAGGAATTTTTTTTATGTGATTATATATATATATATATATATAACAATATAAAAAAATAACAATATAAAAAATATATATATATATATAACAATATATATATATATATATAAATATATATATATATATATATATATATATATATATATATATATATAAAGTTATAGTAATGAATAAAAGTTGTTAAAAAAAAACAAGCAGAGGTGGTCGGCCCAAGGGACCGACCACAGCACCTCTCTTCATGAGAGAGACAAAAGAGCAAAAAAAAGAAAAACAAAAACAAAAACAAAAAAAACAATATAATCCACCAACCCACTAAAAGAGGGCGGGCCCCACCCAAGATTAATGCTTGCTACGTGCAGCAGCAAGCTCACGCAAAGCCCAAACCCGTGGGAACTATCCAATTCCAAACCTATTAGTATTAGGTTTGCTAGAAGTTGTTATATATATAAATTTTTCTACAAACATCAAAACCCTAAACTTCCAAAATAAAAGTTGCGGCTGATCATACCCCCTTCGCCTACGAGTTCGTTTCATCCACGACGGAGCTTTGTGCGCGACGAACGGAGCATCGAAAGTCAGCCCCTCGTCACCCACGGAGCAGTTTTCCCACTCAAGGTACCCTACTTCCCTACGACGTAACTTTTTATTCGTAGCACCGATTTTCGATCCGTAAGATTTTCTGGAAAGTAGACTTGACCCTCTTTGAGATCCCAGGTGGATTTCGAAACAACCCATCGACTTGCTCAAAAAATCAAGACGAAGTTGAAGAAAAACCTGTTTTCTGTAATACTAAAAACTGTTTTTAAAACGACAACTTGTCGGCCAATTTTCTTGCTGTGCAGTAAAGAATTGTAGAAACTAATTAAACACATGTGAAGACAACATAACCACGATTAAATCGCAACTTGTAGAGCTGTATTTTAATTTCTGTGCAAGAATTAAATCCGTGTTAAAGTTGTGCAAAAAACTGTTTTCAAAATAGTTAAATTCAGAAAATTTTCCCCAATATGACGTGCGCCCCGACAAACCGAACGACGTGCTCGCACGCTATATACATCGAAAGGCGCGTATGGACGTTGATGGCGTGTGGGAACTGACGGAACTCAGTTTCGTCCCGTGTGCGCGACGAAATCAACGTGTATCCGTCGAGATACCCATGTATCGACGTTTTACAAACTTGCCCATAAATTCGTGTATAGTCGTCAAATCGAGACGAAACTTGTACCAACAGGTCCGAATCGAAATTCTGGTCTTGTGTGCCAATTTTGGTTCGATTCTGAGAAGGTCGAATCGGAACCCCTTTTTGGCGGGCCCGCGACCCACTCAAACGGGCAAATTTGTATACGGCTCCTTGGAATCCAAAACTGGACATACCATTGAGTTTCTCTCCTCAAACTAAATTCGTAGACATATAGTTTGACAACTTTAGAGACCACAGACTTTGGCATGCGTTTCGGTGCAAAGCGGGTCCAACGGCGGACATCGTTTTGACCCAAAATTTCAATTTTGCCCCTGTTCGAGAATTGGACTTTTTGATAGGCATTTTCGAGGTATATCTTCTTCACCGAGATCATTTTTTATGTTTGTTTCAGCGTCTGGAGTCATCTGTGATTTGTGAGTTTTGGTGCTGACACTTGCTACTCTTGGATTGTCCTTCTCGAACTACAGGCAAGTATACCTTGCCATAGATTCTGATTGTGCTCATTTATTTTCATTATATATTATTATTGTATATTTCTTTCTCTTATTTGTCATTTTGTTTCTATTGGGCATCCAAGTCACACTTGGGTGCAAGCGGCTAAATTTAGTCGTTATATTTATTTATGTCATTATTTGTATGTCGACCTTGTGTCAGTTGACTACCCTATGAGTATGTGGGGTATTTTCGTATCCCCTATGGCCTTGACACATGTGTATCACATGATGAGTGAGTTATATAGGACACGGACCTGCGTACTCGGCTGGCCATCGATACGTACGGGACATGCGACGGATAGGAGGTAACTGCTATTAGTGAGTCGAGTTAGAAGCCGTAGCAGTTGCCAACTGGACAGGCTGTGGATACATCTTAGACAGGAGCAGTTGGAGGGAGGCGACAGCTACTAGCGTAGGGGCTACATTTATTTTTATACACTTTGGGGCCGAGAGTGACTTGTATGAGTACTACTTTCTGCCCTGGCCGATAGTATCTCGGATGAGCGCTACTTGACGGCCACTCTTTATTACTTGCTTGCGTGAATCGGTTACAGCCCCTGCGTAGAACGTTGTCCTCTAAAGTGCATCTCACATAGACGGTTAGGAGATCCTGTAGAGTCATAGTTGTATATTTTTACACATTCAGTTACTTGGCATGTTTTCTGTATCTTGTTACGTCCCTCTGAGGACCTGGTGATCTCTCCAGGATTAGACGAGCAGGACTATCCAGAGGAGTACGGTGCCGCATTGGATCTATCATACATCAGTGACGAGACATCTCCTGTACATACTTAGTTTTATTCTTTATTATCTGAGACCATGTATTGGATATATTTTTATCATCATTCTTGCTGTTTGAGGTGGTTGGACTTCGTTCAGTTGAGACTATTTTTCTATAGCTATTTGGGTGGGAACGTCTACCCATCTATATTTTGATATCATCATTTATCTTATTTAGTGGACTTATTATATTCTCTGTGTTGAGCTGTGGATGAGATTTAGTTATATTATTGTGGCTTATCATGTATTATTATTACAGCTTATGTACCAATACGGGGATTACCATATATTGGTGTATTCTTCGTATAAGTACAGCTGGCATGTCTACATCCTATGTATTTTGGGACTGGAGCGTTACATATTTTTGTGGTGGCCCATGCAGGTCCGCTAATAATATTGTTGGGTTATATGACTATGCCCAACAAGCCTGCAAACTAGGAATAGGATATAGGATCTCATCTACTTACTACTACCTTCTTTGATCTCTACTCCATCTTCTTTTCCTATAAACTTATTGAATTCCCTTCAGCTTGAAATTGTTCTAACCAACTCTAAATTTTCGTGCCAATATAGGATAAATTTTCGTAGCGGTCTCACTACTCCCCTTGTATTACTGACGGGAACACTACTGCTCAAGAGGAACCAGTGAATCCGCAGCAGCCAGCTATGTCCCTGACCACTCCAGCACCATCCGGGCCATCCCTCCAGCCAGTGATGACCCCAGCTACGACTCAGCAAACTGGCCTTGTGGATCCTGTACCCCAGGGAGAGTACCTACCACCACCACCTTATCCACCTCCGTTCCTACCACAGATTCTACCCTAATATCCACTACAACAGCCACCACAGTATCCAACATCTTATCCGCCCCAGCAGCCCCCACCATATCCATCACCATATCCACCATCATATCCACCCCAATATCCTCCATAGAATCCACCTCAGTATCCACCCACTTACCCCCCCATATCCCTTTCCATATCCTTCATATCCTCCACAGTACGGGCCACAGGGTGCCCCATAGATCATGCCACAGGTGTCATACCTTCCCCCACAGCATCCCATGCCTTAGACTGGTAGGGCTACCACAGAGCAGATTCTCTAGAGCCTGGTACAGGCTCAGATGCAGAAGAGCGAGGCCATCAGGAGGAGTTTAGAGACAGCATTGGCCCGAGCACCACAAGCCTCTGTGGGTTCCATCGAAGGATTCTGCAACATGAATCCTCCACACTTCAAGGGTACTGAAGACGTCATTAGGATCACCAATTGGCTGGTTAAAACAGAAAATCTCCTGAAGGCTTCAGAGTTATCCGCAGATCTATGGATGACGGCAGTGAAGTTACAGCTGGAAGGAAATGCTTATGATTGGTGGGCCGCAGAAGAGAGGCGGCAAGGAGTTGATCAGACATAGGAGGAATTCAAAGAACTGTACAATAAGAAGTTTTTCTCCGACACTGCCAAGGATGCTCTATATGATCAGTTTTTACACTTGGAGCAGAGAAATATGATAGTTGACGAGTACGACGCCGAGTTTAGCCGACTGAGTCATTTCGCACCTGGGTTGGTTACAACAGAGCTAGAGAAAGCCAAACGATTTCATAGAGGCTTGAGTATAGACTTGCAGAGGTACACCAGCTCCGAGTCGAGGGTCTCCCAAGCAGCTGTTCTGGCAGAGGCTAGAACTCAGGAGGCCATAAGCAAGAAGGCGAATAGACGAGTTACATCGACTATGAGATCAGCTAAGACCACTACAGGAGGTCTAGTGAGACGACCTCTCACACATCAGCATCAGCAGAAGACAGGGCCATACCAGACACAGGAGAAGGTCACTTGCCATTACTGTGGTAAAGTTGGTCATGTTTTGCGAGATTATAGACGACGGTTGGGGCATTGTTTGGTTTACGGGTCAAATCAGCACCAGGCTAAGGATTTTTCATTTCAGAGGGTCACTCCACATAATCACCAGCAGAGGCAAGCTATTACAGGACCAGGAGCACCGCGACCACCTTTACCTCCTCAGGCAGCCCAATTTTAGCAGGCTAAGGCACAGGCGAGCAACCAGAGAGTTGGAAAGGCTTTTGCACTAGCTACAGAGGAGGCAGAACCAGAGGTGGACGTCATAGCAGGTATGGTTTTAGTTGCATCATTTCCTGCCATCACATTATTTGACACTGGAGCCATCCATTCATTCATAGCCACTAGCTTTGCCACCAGACACAGTATACCCATGTCATCTTTATCTAAAAATATTAGAATCCTCACTAGAGGAGGAGTAGTACCTGTTAGTGGTATTTGTAGAGATTGTCCTGTAGTGATAAATGGTAGAGAGATGAAGGCACGACTTCTTGTATTTTCGATGCCGACGTTCGATGTGGTTCTTGGAATGGACTGGTTGAGGCAGCATTTCGCTCTCATTGACTGCCATAGGGGCAGTATCGTCTTTAGACCACCAAGTGATGCGGAGTTCGAGTTCACCAAAGAGGAAGCCTTGAGGAGCGATGCACCTACATCGGGGACTCACATGATAATGCAAGACACCCCTCAGCACCCTATCATCACCGTGTTTGAGGATGTATTCCCCGAGGAATTACCAGGACTGCCAACTGACCGAGACATTGAGTTTTCTATTGAGCTTATTCCGGGAGCCGAGCCTATTTCATTTCGAGTTTATCGGCTAGCACCCAAGGAGTTGGTAGAGATAAAGATGCAGATTGATGACTTATTGGAGAAGGGATTTATTCGTGCCAGTGCATCACCGTGGGGAGCATCCGTTCTTTTTGTGCCTAAGAAATATGGGACCGTGTGCATGTGCATCGACTACAGAGCATTGAATGCAGTGACAGTGAAGAACAAGTACCCATTCCCGCGTATAGATGATCTATTTGATCAACTGAGTGGAGCAAAAATATTCTCCAAGATCGACTTACGATCAGGTTATCACCAATTGAAGGTTCGGAAGAAAGATATTGCAAAGACGGCTTTTCGATCAAGGTATGGACACTACGAGTTCTTGGTCATGCCTTTCGGTTTGACCAATGCTCTCGCAGTTTTTATAAATTTAATGAACAAGATCTTTTACCAGTACTTGGACAAATTTGTAGTAGTCTTTATAGATGATATCTTGATTTACTCCAATAGTCAAGAGGAGCATGAGCAGCATCTACGGATAGTTTTGGGAACATTGAGGAATGAGATACTCTTTACGAAGCTTAGCAAGTGTGATTTCTTTCTCAAGGTGGTATCACTTCTCGATCATGTTGTTACGGGTGATGGTATATCAGTGGATCCAGAGAAGATCACAGCAGTCGAATCATGGCCCGCTTCCACATCAGCTTCTGAGGTGAGAAGTTTCCTCGGACTTGCGGGTTACAACCGACGGTTCGTAGAAGATTTCTCACGAATAGCGGGGCCTATGACTCGATTAACTTGCAAGGATCAGGAGTTTGTATGGACAGACGAGTGTCAAGCCACCTTCGATGAGTTGAAGAAGCGATTGACCACAGCACCAATCTTGACACTACCATCGGGTCCGGGAGGATTTATGATCTACAGTGATGCATCCGGGAAAGGATTAGGATGTGTATTGATGCAACACGGACGTGTAGTAGCCTATGCATCGCGACAGTTGAGGGTGCATCAGAAGAATTATTCGACCCACGATCTAGAGCTTACAGCGGTTATCTTTGCTTTGAAGTTATGGAGACACTACTTGTATGGTGAGAAGGTTGATATCTACACTGATCATAAGAGCCTTAAGTACGTGTTCACGCAGAAGGAATTGAATATGCGACAGCGACGTTGGTTGGAGTTGATGAAGGATTATGAGATCGAGCTACATTATCATCAGGGCAAGGCTAATGTCGTGGCAGACGCATTAAGTCGTAAGCCCATGGCACACTTTTTGACTACGCAAAAGGAGTTGATTAGAGACTTGGAGCAGCTTGGTATTGAGGTAGTATTGCCTGGAGCCGATGGCGTATTAGTGTCACTCCCCGTTCCCAGAATACGTATTTTTAATACATGTACTGCTTTAATATATTTATTTAAATATTTATCATGTATTGTTTTGTATTTAAATCTCTTTAAATTCATGTTAATTAATTTTCTGCAATTAATTTTCTGTATTTTACTTTCTGCTTTTATTCTCTACTTTAGCTTACTTTAGGTTTGGCCTAGGTTGGTTTATTTTCGGGTTATGGTGGTTCATCATGAATCGAACCCACCATCACCATTTAAAGCCCCAATCCTTTCTCTCTCTTTTCATTACTTCTCCTTCTCATTTACTCTTCTTCTTCTTCATAACTCCCTCTACCTACCAACTCGTAGGCAAGTGCAACTTGCTTTCACATGAGAGCCCATTTTTACTGTTCCATTTGCTTCTTCCTCATGTTTCTAAGATACATTAGAACTTGTCATTTTCCATTTTGAGGCTTTAATTTTTGTAGATCTAGAAATTAGTTATTTTCGGATTTTGGTAGTTTTGATCTATCAAACTTCTTTGTTTTCAAGTTTTGATGGTTCCATGTTGTAGAGAATTTTATTCTACCCAATTTTGACCTTTGAAAAGTTGGATTTGGACTTATTTTGACCAAGTTATGGACTTTTGAAGCTTTGGGTTCAACCATGGAGTCTTGCTGATTTGGAGAAGACAGTAAGCAGTGTGCGTGAGCTTTTTAGCTTGCATCACTGAGCTGCACACGCTCTTTAGCGCAGTACAGTCTGACTCATACGCTGCCTTTTGGAGGCGTATGACTTACATATGCTGCCTTGATGAGGAGTCGTATGGAGTACATATGCTGCCTTGAAGAGGAGTCGTATGGAGTCCATACGCTAGTCTGACTTGAGCGTAGCCTGACCTGAGCATACGTTGACTTGAGCGTAGTCTGACTTGAGCGTAGTCTGACTTGAGCGTAGCCTGACCTGAGCGTACGCTGACTTGAGTGTAGTCTGACTTGAGCGTAGTCTGACTTGAGCGTAGCCTGACTTGAGTGTAGTCTGACATGAGCGTAGTCTGACTTGAGCGCAGTCTGACTCAGGCGTAACCTGATGTTTAGGTACAACTTGACCTGACCCTACTTACCCTGGATCTTCTATAGCCCTGTATATTGATATTTTATTAGATATTTAACGTCCATTTTATATCCTTACGCCTTTTGGCATAAACTTGATATAATCATGATATGTTAATATTTTTGTTAAATATAGATTGTTACGTGGGATGTACCATGTGTCATGAATTGAGTTATGGATACCCCGATTGACTGGAATTAAACCCTGAGAGTTGTAGACTCGACCCCACTGAATACTAGTTGACTTTCATGCCTTGTCACCATTGATAATGATTGTGACCTTGACTAATAATTGATCATGCGTTCCTAGTTGGAACTAAGAGACTGGCTAGTCGTCTTTTTGAATTGAATGAATGAGACACATTCATATTAATTATGAACTATTGAAATCGACTGGCTAATCCCGAATATTGGCATACAGGCACATGCAGGCTTCAATTCATTTATTATTTATTTATCTTACCAAAGAAGCATGTGTACTTTATGGTCAAGGCATGATTACTCCGTGGTTAGTTTTGATTGTTGCATTACGCTATGTAAGACCTACAACCTGACCGCACTGGTATCATTGTAGAGTTGTGCATATCGTACCACGTACGAAAGTACTCATTCTGAATGACCATGATCCACGGCATGGCACTTCACTCAACGTAGAGACTATTAAGTTAAATAAAATAATGATTGCAGGGAGAGAATGGATTCCCGAGTTCTTACATGGCAGCCCTCTTGGGACTAGTAGTGCCCGACAGGCCGGTTGGTCCTCATAGATACTGCAAATCTGCCACACGGGCAGGGAGCAGTATCTGGTTATATTATCTATTGAATATTGTATATTAATGACGGGCGTCCCGCTGGGACTCGTCTAATTCATGATTGACGCAATTGATTGACTGGGTAAACTAGCCTTGCTTGCGCATAGTAAGAACTGAGAAATCCTTTATTGCATAATTCCAGGATAACTTGGGACTCACAATAGCAAGCCGTAGTACTTGCCTGGCCGTTTAAATTGATTTATTTGTGTACTGTACCTACTCTGTTACTTAACTGAGATGATCAGAATGTCAGGACATGACGGGCCAACTTCTATCCTTGTTTGGTTGGGAGGTTGGTTCGAAGTGTCGTGATGTTGTGTGAGTCCTAGTAGATAGCAGAGATCTATTATCATATTCTCTTATTACTGGCTCCATTCCTCATATCGTGCTCCTTTGCGGTACTTGCTATTAGAGGTCTAACCTCTCTAGTTTTGCATGGCCAGATTTAGAGCCGGTCCCTGAGGATCCAGCTTACTTCTACCTCCAAGATGGTCAACACTAGAGGGATGATCGCAGGAGGACTCGAGTGGGTTTCTTACTTCCCTGCCCGTTTTGTTATCTACTTTATACTTTGTCGTTTGGCACCGACATGTTAGTCGAATTATCTCGTACCTACTTTTGCATAATTGTAACTAAGTCAGGCTGCAGCTGCTAACAATTGTGTATACTTACTACATCATCTGGCTGTATTTTGTAAAGCCAGATATCAAAAACATTTTGACTGAGCGTTTGGGACGCCTTACTGCTTTATCTCACATGTTCTCTATTTCTATTTCTTGTTTAAATGATTGAGACAGTAGAAGTAAAGTGACCATAGGGAGACTTTCATGTAGTATGCACCCCCTCGTCTTGTAGACAGCATTGATCGTATTATACGGTATTTATCTACCCGTAATACGTAGCTGGCTGAGTCATTCCTCCGCTCTCCTGTATTCTGGTTCTGGGGCGTGACAAGGTTTTAGTGGTGGCCCATGCAGGTCTGGTTCTAGACTTGTGGGGTGTTTTAATTTATAGGATGTCTCAAATCACACATGTTCCCCCTTGATCTCATGATTCGTTGGTTCTTAACTCCATCTTGACATTCCAGTACCCTTTGACTTCATTGATCCTTCCTGTCCGGTCGTTTGATTTTTCTCCTATCCCTTTTCTTAGGGGCACCTCGTCCGCACCTGTCAGAGCTGGACAGCAACAACATGGACAGCAACATGGACAACCTGACCATGTTGGTCAGCAACAAGGGCCGGTACTAACTCAAGAGACTACCCAGGAAGAAGTGATAGTGGAAGCAGCAGCTGGATCGCAGTATCTGGATGTTCCACCACCACCAACAGTTCCACCTACCCCTGCGGGAATGGACACACCGGCTCTTCTGGAAATCATGAGAGGGATGATGGCTACTCAACAACATCAGATGTTAGCCCAACAGTGCATGCACGCTCAGTTGCAAGAGCAGAACGTACTACTCAACCAAAGGTTGCAGACGGCTTTGGAAAGAGGGGCAAGGCCGGATTCTGGAGCATCAACCAGATTTTGCAAGTTCAACCCCCGCCGTTTTGAAGGAACGGAGGATGCCATCTCAGCAGATGCATGGCTTAAGGATATTGAGGCTAATTTGACGGCGGCTAAGGTACCGGCAGAAGAACGTGTGGATCAGGTGAAGTTGTTACTTCAGGATCTCGTACGTGATTGGTGGGAATCAGAGGAGATAGGCATCAGACGTCCTGTGGCTTGGAACGATTTTACAGCAAGATTCAAGACAAAGTACTATGGAGTTGTGGCGCAGTTTGAGCTACAACAGAAGTTTATCAACCTCAAGCAGGCCGGCAAGACGGTAGATGCTTATGCAGCAGAGTTCTGCAGATTAAGTAGGTTTGCCCCAGAGATGGTAGCGACGGAGCGCCAGAGGGCTATGAGGTTTCAGCAAGGGTTTCATCTTGAGCTCTTGCAATTGATAGAGGGGCACAATTACCAGACTTTTGATGAGATATTGACGGCAACCCGAAGGCATGAGATCACCATTCAGAGGATCACAGTAAGGACTGGAGGTCAGAAGAGATCTCACAGTCAGATTGAAGGAGGAGGGGGAGCAGTGCCCCAAACAACAGCACCATCCCTTGGCATTTGTATTCACGATGTGGCAATGCGAGGGCCAGCACCACCACCCAGGCAGCAGCAGCAACAGAAGAAGAATCAGCAACCTCCAGCGGGCTGTACTTATTGTGGAAAGATGGGGCACACTAGAGATGTGTGTCGGGCATTAAACGGACTGTGTTTGATATGTAGAAATCCAAATCATCGGGTTACCACATGTCCATTAAATTCGAGGTCAGGAGGACCAGGGCAACAGTTTCCTGCTCTGCCAGCACCAGGGACAGGACAGTATCGAGGACCAGCGGTAGCAGTGAGACCATTGGCCCAGCGTCCATTAATGTCACAGGCTCAGATGTTTCGACAGCAGGGATCCGCCGATGCAGCAACACCAGTATAGACCACCCCAGCATCATCAAGGTAGGGGCCATCAGCAGCACCAGACTAGGCTACCGCATGGAAACCAGCAAGGGGGTCGAGGGCAGGCATTCACACTGTCCTTGGAGGAGGCATTAACATCGGAAGATGTTATGGCAGGTAACATTCTCGTCGGCTCATATTCCGCAGTAGCATTGTTTGATTCAGGAGCATCACACTCATTTATATCTGCACAATTTACGACACGGCTAGGAATAGAGTTCGAGGCATTGCCAGGGAGGTTGAATATACTCACTGGCAATGGGCTCGTAGGAGTTAGTAGAGTTATTCTAGCGTGTAGTGTTGTAGTTTGCGGACATTCCTTATCCGCCCAGTTGATAGAATTTTCTGTTGGAAATTTCGACGTTATCTTAGACATGGACTGGCTGAAAGACAGTCATGCGACAATAGATTGTCGTAGTGGGAGTGTATCTTTTGATATTCTAGGTATGAAGAAATTCACCTTAGTTAGATCAGAGGCAACTCAGCAAGAGCAGGGAGTAATAACGGCAATGGAAGAAGTTCAAGTTCCAAAGGTAGTTAAAGAATTTCTAGACGTGTTTCCCGAAGAACTTCTAGGTCTACCACCGGTTAGAGATATTGAGTTCAGCATAGAATTGGCACCTGGAACTAAACCAATATCAGATCGGATTTACAGAATGGCGGATTCGGAGCAGGCCAAGGTGTATCAGCACATAGAGGAATTGAAGGAGAAGAAGTTTATCCAAGCTAGCATATCTCCATGGGCAGCGCCAGTGGTACTTGTGGGGAAGAATGATGGATCATCCAGATTATGCATCGATTACAGGAAGCTTAACGCGGCGACAGTAAAGAACAAGTACCCACTACCCAGGATCGACGACTTGTTTGACCAGTTGAGCACAGCTAGAGTTTTCTCCAAGATAGATCTTCGTTCAGGGTACCATCAAGTGAGGGTTCGAAAGGAAAACATTCCCAAGACAGCATTCAGGTCGAAGTATGGACATTATGAATTCTTAGTAATGTCGATTGGTTTGACCAATGCTCTAGCTATATTCATGGATTTGATGAACCGCATCTTTATGCCATATTTAGATCAGTTTGTCGTGGTATTTCTCGACGACATTCTCGTATACTCTGCTAGTAAAGAGGAGCATAAAGACCACCTCAGGAAAGTATTGCAGGTACTGAGAGAGAACCAGTTGTATGCCAAGCTCAGCAAGTGTGAGTTCTGGATGGACCACATTTCATTTCTGGGTCACATCATATCAGGAGCTGGAGTAGCAGTGGATCCCAAAAAGATAGAAGCAGTAGAGAGTTGGCCAGTACCCAAGACCGTAGCTGATGTACAGAGTTTCTTGGGATTGGTAGGATATTACAGAAGGTTTGTATCAGGTTTTGCAAGACTTTCAGCACCCATGACCCGCTTGACACGAAAGGATGTACCATTCGTCTGGTCGGCAGAATGCCAGGCATCATTTGAGAATCAGAAGCAGAAGTTGATATCAGCATCTATCCTTATATTGCCAATTGGGCCCGGAGGTTTTACTGTATATTGTGATGCGTCAGGTAAAGGACTTGGATGTGTCCTTATGCAACATGGAAAGGTGATAGCGTATGCATCTAGGCAACTTCGAGACCACGAGAAAAATTATCCAACTCATGATTTGGAGTTAGCGGCAGTAGTATTTGCTTTGAAGCTATGGAGGCATTACTTATATGGTGACCGAGTGGACATGTACACAGACCACAAAAGTCTGAAGTACAACTTTACTCAGAAGGAGCTGAACATGAGGCAGAGAAGTTGGTTAGAGCTGATCAAGGATTATGACATGGAGCTTCAGTATCATCCAGGCAAGGCTAATGTGGTAGCAGACGCTCTCAGCAGAAAAGGCGGCACATTTATGTTGACAACGCAGAAGCACATCTTAGAAGACCTTCAGGAGATGGGCATCGAAGTTATACTTCCTAATGATATAGGAATTCGGGCGAGTCTACAAGTTCAGTCCGACTTGGTAGGCAGGATCAAGGCAGCCCAGGCACAGGACCCAAGGATTCAGAAGCTTAGGGCAGAATGTGAGTCGGGGCTCAGAAAAGAGATGTAAATCCACGAAGATGGTACGCTTAGGTTTGGATCACGTCTATGTGTACCTAGTGGAGATATCAGACAGGAAGTTATGACAGAAGCTCACAGTTCTCAGTATTCTATACATCCTAGAGGGACCAAGATGTACCAAGATATCAAGCAGCACTTCTGGTGGAACGGGATGATGAGGGAGATAGCTAGGTTTGTTTCCCGTTGCTTGATATGTCAGCAAGTAAAGGCAGAACAGCAGAGGCCAGCTGGATTATTACAACCGCTTCCTATCCCAAAATAGAAGTGGAAACACATCACAATGGACTTTATGACCGGTTTACCGAGATTACCAAGTGGTAAAGATGCTATTTGGGTGATAGTAGATCGGCTTACAAAGGTAGCACACTTTCTTCCTTTCAGAGTAGGACAATCTACAGAAAAGTTGGCGGAGTTGTACATGCAGCAGATAGTCAGGCAGCATGGAGTCCCTGTCAGTATTGTGTCAGACAGAGATACCCGTTTCACGTCACATTTCTGGAAGAGCTTACATCGTAGTTTAGGCACCAAGTTAAAATTTAGTACGGCTTACCATCCACAGACGGACGGCCAATCAGAAAGGACAATTCAGACTTTGGAAGATATGTTGCGAGCTTGCACCCTAGATTTTGGAGGATCTTGGAAAAGCCACCTGCACTTAGTTGAGTTTTCATATAACAATAGTTATCAAGCCAGTGTCCAGATGGCGCCATTTGAGGCAATATATGGTAAGAAGTGTAGGTCGCCACTAGCATGGGATGATATCAGGGACAGAAAGATGTTAGGCCCGGAAATGATTATTCAGACAGTTGAATTGGTTAAAGGAATTAGAGAGCGACTTCGAGTTGCGCAGGATCGACATCGTCATTGGACGGACCAGCATCGTAGGCCACTAGAGTTTTATATTGCAGACCACGTATTCTTACGGATCTCACCTACCCGTGGGGTCATTAGATTTGGCGTTCGCGGAAAGTTGAGTCCGCGGTACGTGGGCCCATTTATTATCCTTGATAGGGTAGGCGATGTTGCTTATCGTTTATCCCTTCCGCCTTCGTTAAGAGAGGTACATGACGTGTTTCATGTATCTCAGCTGCGAAGGTATGTATCGGACCTAAGCCATATCCTTGATCATTCTGAGCTGGTTGTTGGTACCAACCTGTCTTATGAAGAACAGCCTGTGTCTATTTTGGACCGAAGAGAAAAGATACTCAAGAACCGAACAATTAGTCTTGTCCGGGTTGCTTGGGGTCATCACTCATTAGGAGAGTCAACGTGGGAACGTGAGGATGATATCCGATCACGGTATCCACATCTGTTTGATTCACAAGGTATATTTCTTTCCGTGTACCTTGATTGTCTTAACTCTGCATGCTAGTCACCCTATGAGTAGAAATTACTTGATATCATAGATTGTTAAATATAGATATGTTACTTGCTATGAACATTGTAAAATGATTGCCTGCTTAAATTGCTTGTACTAGTTTGGCCTTGATATTCCTATCCTGCTTAGATTTGAAATTTCGAGGACGAAATTTTTCTAAGAAGGGTAGAGATGTCACTCCCCGTGCCCAGAATACGTATTTTTAATACATGTACTGCTTTAATATATTTATTTAAATATTTATCATATATTGTTTTGTATTTAAATCTCTTTAAATTCATGTTAATTAATTTCCTGTAATTAATTTTTTGTATTTTACTTTCTGCTTTTATTCTCTGCTTTAACTTACTTTAGGTTTGGCCTAGGTTGGTTTATTTTCGGGTTATGGTGGTTCATCATGAACCGAACCCACCATCACCATTTAAAGCCCCAATCCTTTCTCTCTCTCTTCATTACTTCTCCTTCTCATTTACTCTTCTTCTTCTTCATAACTCCCTCTACCTACCAACTCGTAGGCAAGTGCAACTTGCTTCCACATGAGAGCCCATTTTTATTGTTCTATTTGCTTCTCCTCATGTTTCTAAGATACATTAGAACTTGTCATTTTCCATTTTGAGGCTTTAATTTTTGTAGATCTAGAAATTAGTTATTTTTGGATTTTGGTGTTTTTGATCTATCAAACTTCTTTGTTTTTAAGTTTTGATGGTTCAATGTTGTAGAGAATTTTATTCTACCCAATTTTGACCTTTGAAAAGTTAGATTTGGACTTATTTTGACCAAGTTATGGACTTTTGAAGCTTTGGGTTCAACCATGGAGTCTTGCTGATTTGGAGAAGACAGTGAGCAGTGTGCGTGAGCTTTTTAGCTTGCGCCACTGAGCTGTACGCGCTCTTTAGCGCAGCGCAGTCTGACTCATACGCTGCCTTTTGGAGGCGTATGACTTACATACGCTGCCTTGATGAGGAGTCGTATGGAGTATATACGCTGCCTTGAAGAGGAGTCGTATGGAGTCCATACGCTAGTCTGACTTGAGCGTAGCCTGACCTGAGCGTATGCTGACTTGAGCGTAGTCTGACTTGAGCGTAGCCTGACTTGAGCATAGTCTGACTTGAGCGTAGTCTGACTTGAACGTAGCCTGACCTGAGCGTACGCTGACTTGAGCGTAGTCTGACTTGAGCGTAGTCTGACTTGAGCGTAGTCTGACTTGAGTGTAGCCTGACTTGAGCGTAGTCTGATTTGAGCGAAGTCTGACTTGAGCGCAGTCTGACTCAGGTGCAACCTGATGTTTAGGCGCAACTGGACCTGACCCTACTTATCCTGGATCTTCTATAGCCCTGTATATTGATATTTTATTAGATATTTAACGTCCATTGTAGAGTTGTGCATACCGTACCCTGTACGAAAGTACTCATTCTGAATGACCATGATCCACGGCATGGCACTTCACTCAACGTAGAGACTATTAAGTTAAATAAAATAATGATTGCATGGAGAGAATGGATTCCCGAGTTCTTATATGGCAGCCCTCTTGGGACTAGTAGGGCCCGACAGGCCGGTTGGTCCCCACAGATACTGCAAATCTGTCACACGGGCAGGGAGCGGTATCTGGTTATATTATCTATTGAATATTGTATATTAATGACGGGCGTCCCGCTGGGACTCGTCTAATTCATGATTGGCGCAATTGATTGACTGGATAAACTAGCCTTGCTTGCGCATAGTAAGAACTGAGAAATCCTTTATTGCATAATTCCAGGATAACTTGGGACTCACAATAGCAAGTCGTAGTAGTTGCCTGGCCGTTTAAATTGATTTGTTTGTGTACTGTACCTACTCTGTTACTTAACTGAGATGATCCGAATGTCAGGACATGATGGGCCAACTTCTGTCCTTGTTTGGTTGGGAGGTTGGTTCGAAGTGTCGTGATGTTGTGTGAGTCCTAGTAGATAGCAGAGATCTATTATCATATTCTCTTTTTACTGGCTCCATTTCTCATATCGTGCTCCTTTGCGGTACTTGCTATTAGAGGTCTAACCTCTCTGGTTTTCCATGGCCAGATTTAGAGCCGGTCCCTGAGGATCCAGCTTACTTCTACCTCCAAGATGGTCAACACTAGAGGAATGTTCGCAGGAGGACTCGAGTGGGTTTCTTACTTCCCCGCCCGTTTTGTTATCTACTTTATACTTTGCCGTTTGGCACCGACATGTTAGTCGGATTGTCTCGTACCTACTTTTGCATAATTGTAACTAAGTCAGGCTGCAGCTGCTAACAATTGTGTATACTTACTACATCATCTGGCTGTATTTTGTAAAGCCAGATATCAAGAACATTTTGACTGAGCGTTTGGGACGCCTTACTGCTTTATCTCACATGTTCTCTATTTATGTTTCTTGTTTGAATGATTGAGACAATAGAAGTAAAGTGACCATAGGGAGACTTTCATGTAGTATGCACCCCCTCGTCTTGTAGACAGCATTGATCGTATTATACGGTATTCATCTACCCGTAATACGTAGCTGGCTGAGTCATTCCCCCGCTCCCCAGTATTCTGGTTCTGGGGCGTGACAATTAGCCAACCTCCAAGTGTAATCATCATTTGTAGAGCGCATCAAGGCAGCATTGCCTACTGATGCTAGATTTCGACGGCTCAAGGAGAGGACCGAAGTAGGAGAGCAGACGGGGTTGAGGATCCACCCCGATGGGACATTGCAATGTGGTGATCGCATTTATGTTCCCAATGGAGAGTTACGGCAGGAGCTAACGGCAGAGGCTCACAGTTCGACTTACTCTATTCATCCCGGAGGAACCAAGATGTACCGCGACTTATGACAGTATTATTGGTGGCACGGAATGAAGCGAGAGATAGCTCGTTTCGTTGCCAAGTGCTTAGTATGTCAACAAGTGAAAGCGGAGCACCAGAGGACGGCCGGATTATTGTAGCCGCTACCCATTCTCGAGTGGAAGTGGGAGCACATTACTATGGATTTCGTCATGGGTTTTCCTCGAAGTCCTAGGGGACGTGACGCAGTGTGGATGATTGTTGATAGACTTACGAAGTCAGCCTATTTCTTACCTTTTAGAGTGGGCCAGTCGACGGAGGTATTGGCAGAGATGTATATGGAGCAGATTGTGAGATTGCTTGGTGTGCCTGTTAGTATTGTGTCGGACCGTGACTCGAGATTTACCTCGCACTTTTGGAGGAGCATGCAAGAGAGTTTGGTCACTCGATTGAAGTTTAGCACATCATACCATCCGCAGACAGACGGCCAGTCGGAGCGTACCATTCAGACACTAGAGGATATGTTGAGAGCGTGCATGCTTGACTTTGGCGGTTCATGGGAGGATCATCTTCATCTTGTTGAGTTTTCCTACAACAATAGCTATCAAGCGAGCATTCAAATGGCTCCGTTTGAAGCATTGTATGGTAGGAAGTGTCGGTCTCCTGTTTGTTGGAGCGACATAGGAGAGCGACAGCTATTGGGTCCCGAGTTAGTCTTGAGCACAGTGGAGACAGTGAGGAAAATTCAGGGCCACCTGCGAGCAGTGTAGGATCGTCAGAAATAGTGGACAGATAATCGTCGTCGACCTTTGGGGTTCAAAGAAGGCGACCATGTGTTCTTGAAGATATCCCCCACTAGAGGCACGATTCGATTCGGAGGACGTGGCAAGTTGAGTCCAAGGTACATCGGGCCTTTCGATGTCTTGGAACGTGTTGGAGAGGTTGCCTATAGATTGGCCTTGCCACCGTCGCTGGAGGGAGTGCATGACGTATTCCATGTATCTCAGTTGAGGAGGTACGTGGCGGACAACAATCATGTGCTTGATCACTCCGAGATAACAGTTGGACCGAGTTTGTCAGTACGAAGAGCAACCAGTAGGTATCCTTGATCGCCGAGTGAAGGTGTTGCGAAATCAATCTATTCCATTGGTTCGCGTGGCATGGAAGCATCACTCGCCAGGGGAGTCTACTTGGGAGCGCGAGGACGACATCCGAAATCGCTACCCGCATTTGTTCGAAGACGAAGGTATGTCTTGTATTTTCAGCTCTTAAGTAACTATTATTTTCCTTGCATTGTATTTGATCCCCCGTCCTTACTTTAATTTCGAAGATGAAATTTTCTTCAAGTTGGGTAGGATGTAAAACCCCAATAATTTCTAACTATTTTGGTGCTTTAAAAATTATTTTTCTATATTATTTGGAATTAATGAGGTAATTGGTATATATATGTGTGTATTTATAGATATAAATATATATAATATGTTTGATTGTGTGCATGATATTTTAAGTGCTACTAAATATAGTCTACAATTATTATAAAAGATTTTGTTACTTAATTACAATTTATAGGAATTTTTTTATGTGATTGTATACATTATATATATATATATATATATATATATATATATATATATATATATATAGTAGTGAATAAAAGTTGTTAAAAAAAGCAGCATAGGTGGTCGGCCCAAGGGACCGACCACAGCACCTCTCTTCATGAGAGAGACAAAAGAGCAAAGAAAAGAAAAAGAAAAGGAAAAACAAAAAAATAATATAACCCACACACCCACTAAAAGTGGGCGGGCCCCACCCAAGATTAATGCTTGATGCGTGCAGCAGCAAGCTCACGCAAAGCCCAAACCCGTGGGAACTATCCAACTCTAAACCTATTAGTATTAGGTTTGCTAGAAGTTGTTATATATATAACTTTTTCTACAAACATCAAAACCCTAAACTTCCAAAACGAAAGTTGCGGCTAATCATACCCCCTTCGCCTACGAGTTTGTTTCATCTGCGATGGAGCTTTGTGCGCGACGAACGGAGCATCGGAAGTCAGCCCCTCGTCACCCACGGAGCAGTTTTTCCACTCAAGGTACCCTAATTCTCTACGACGTAACTTTTTACTCGTAGCACCGATTTTCGATCCGTAAGATTTTTTGGAAAGTAGACTTGACCCACTTCGAGATCCTACAGGTGGATTTCGAAATAACCCATCTACTTGCTCAAAAAATCGAGACGAAGTTGAAGAAAAACCTATTTTCTGTAATACTAAAAATTGTTTTAAAACGATAACTTGTCGGCCAATTTTCTTGCTGTGCAGTAAAGAATTGTAGAAACTAATTGAACACATGTGAAGACAACATAACCATGATTAAAACGCAACTTGTAGAACTGTATTTCAATTTCTGTGCAAGAATTAAATACGTGTTAAAGTTGTGCAAAAAACTGTTTTCAAAATAGTTAAATTCAGAAAATTTTCCCCGATACGACGTGCGCCCCGACAAACCGAGCGACGTGCTCGCGCGCTATACACATCGAAAGGTGCGTATGGACGTTGTTGACGTGTGGGAACTGACGGAACTCAGATTCGTCGCGTGTGCGCGACGAAATCAACGTGTATCCGTCGAGATACCCCCGTATCGACATTTTGCAAACTTGCCCATAAATTCGTGTACAGTCGTCAAATCGAGACGAAACTTGTGCCAACAGGTCCGAATCGAAATTCTGGTCCTGTGTGCCAAGTTTGGTTCGATTCTGAGAAGGTCGAATCGGAACCGCTTTTTGGCGGGCCTGCGACCCACCCAAACGGGCAAATTTGTACACGGCTCCTCGAAATCCAAAACTAGACATACCGTTGAGTTCCTCTCCTCAAACTGAATCCATAGACATGTAGTTTGACATCTTTAGAGACCATAGACTTTGGCATGCGTTTCGGTGTAAAGCGGGTCCAACGGCGGACATCGTTTTGACCCAAAATTTCAATTTAGCCCCTGTTCCAGAATTGGACTTTTGGAGAGGCATTTTCGAGGTATATCTTCTTCACCGAGATTATTTTTGATGTTTGTTTTAGTATCTGGAGTCATCTGTGATTTGTGAGTTTTGGTACTGACACTTGCTACTCTTGGATTGTCCTTCTCGCACCGCAGGCAAGTATACCTTGCCATAGATTCTGATTGTGCTCATTTATTTTCAGTATATTTTATTATTGCATATTTCTTTCTCTTATTTTTCATTTTGTTTCGATTGGGCGTCCAAGTCACACTTGGGTGCAAGCGGCTAAATTTAGTCGTTATATTTATTTATGTCTTTATTTACATGTTGACCTTGTGCCAGTTGACTATCCTATGAGTATGTGGGGTATTTTCGTATCCCCTATGGCCTTGACACATGTGTATCACATGATGAGTGAGTTATATAGGACACGGACCTGCGTACTCGACTGGCCATCGATACGTACGGGACGTGCGACGGATAGAAGGTAACTGTTATTTGTAAGTCGAGTTAGAAGCCATAGCAGTTGCCAAATGGACAGGCTGTGGATACATCTTGGACAGGAGCAGTTGGGGGGAGGGGACAGCTACTAGCGTAGGGGCTACATTTATTTTTACACGTATTGGGGCCGATAGTGACTTGTATGAGTACTACTTTCTGTCCTGGCCGATAGTGTCTCGGATGAGCGCTACTTGACGGCCACTCTTTATTACTTGCTTACGTGAATCCGTTACAGTCCTTGCGTAGAACGTTGTCCTCTAAAGTTCATCTCACATAGACGGTTAGGAGATCCTATAGAGTCATAGTTGTATATTTTTACACATTCAGTTACTTGGCATATTTTCTGTATCTTGTTACGTCCCTCTGAGGACCTGGTGATCTCTCTAGAATTAGACGAGCAGGACTATCCAGAGGAGTACGGTGCCGCATTGGATCTATCATACATCGGTGACTGGACAGCTCCTGCCCATACTTAGTTTTATTCTTTATTATCTGAGACCATGTATTGGACATATTTTTATCATCTTTCTTACTGTTTGAGGAGGTTGGACTCCGTTCAGTTGAGACTATTTTTCCATAGCTGTTTGGGTGGGAATGTCTACCCGGCTATATTTTGATATCATCATTTATCTTATTTAGTGGACTTATTATATTCTCTGTGTTGAGCTGTGGATGAGATTTAGTTATATTATTGTGGCTTATCATGTATTATTTTTACAGCTTATGTACCAATATGGGGATTACCATATATTGGTGTATTCTTTGTATAAGTACAGCTGGCATGTCTACGTACTTAGTCCTACGTATTTTGGGACTGGGGCGTTACACCTGGTCCGTCCCCACTTGCCAGTATTCTGGTTTTGGGGCGTGACATCCTAACTATAAATTATATCCAATAGCTTATGCTGTTGCTGAGAGTGAAAACACTGATTCTTGGACTTGGTTTTTAAACGGTTTAAGAATATCTTTTGAAAGATTTTTTGATACGTGGAACACAATTTCTTTTATATTAGATAAATAAGAAAGATTGATAAATGTCATACGTGCTATTTTTTTGGAATCGCCTTATTTTTTGTATTCAGTATTTTAAATAAAATTTAAAATCGGTATGTAGATCAAAGCATTTTCAACATTTTGGATTATCTTGCAAGATGTTATAATAAAATAGATGCAAATAATTGCTTGGAAATAATTAAAGCAGAAAACATAGATGTTTACAATTGGCTCGTTGGAGTAAATGATTAAAATCGTGTTTTCTCACGCTGGATTACAGCGTATTCTCCTTGTCCACAGTTAGATATTAGCACGTCAAATCTTGTTGAATGTTTCAATAACTGGATTAAAAATCTTCATGATAACCCAATAACAATACTACTTGATGGTATTCGTGCTAAGATTATAACACTTTAGGACAGAAACGGACAATAAGCTGAAAAATTTTGAAACAAATTTTTGTCCAAAGATGTTAAAAAACGATGGCTCGTATCACAAAAGAAGGCCATCAGCTTGAAATGTTACGTATAGTTGGTCATTTGTTTGAAATATTAGATCGTAAAACAAATAGAACATATGTTGTTCGTTTAAATGAAAACTATTGTTCATGTTTAAAGTGGTATCATACTTTTCTTCCACGTGTACATGCATGTTATGCATGTAATTGTTGTAGTATTAGGATTGAGCATTATTATCCAGCTATATTTTCAAAAGAAGCATTAAAAAGTGTCTACGAGCCGCACTTGGAACCAATTACAGTCCCTTACAACATTCAAAGTGCATTGGTTAGAGGCGACATTGGAGTACCAGACGTATGACGCAAAGCCGGAAGACCAAAGAAGAACCGTATTATGACGGATCAATCTTCAAAGACCTCCGATGTAGTAGTTGTAATGGTTTAGGGCACAATAGAAGGAGTTGTACAAATCAACCAAGAGAATGAAAAGAAAACAGCATGCGAAGTAATTGTAATAGTTTTTGAAAGGAAGTTGACTTTTATATAAATAAAAAGAAACCAGCATGCAAGTACAAAATGTTCATCTATCTTCCTTGTATGTCTAATTTCAATAGTCCGGACGATCAATTTCTCTGAGATTGAGTCGGGCTCTCCTTTTCATCGTATTCTTCGGGGGCGCATCACTACCTTCGTCTTGGGTATCCTCATGTTGCGTGGATACCGGTGCTAATGGAGTCGTTAGTAGCTGTGTATAATAATTTCCATCCAGTCCATAGCTATCTTACCAATCTGTTACTCCATGCCAATGCGAAGTCCCCTGGCCAGCCAACTGCGAAGTCCCCTGGTCAGCCCACTGCGAAGTCTTCTGGCCAGCCCACTGCGAAGTGTTTGCCATTGATTGTAAAAGTACAGAATAATTATATAGGAGGACTGAACTTAGACTCACAATACAAGCTCGCTCGTACAAAGAAAGCCTAGGGACGAAAACTAAGGTATAGCAATCTAAGTACGATTGTTTATTTTTGATTTTGGAGGGTGACAGTAGAGGCTCGGGAAAGCGACGGCAGCTCTGCCTTACACCTTGGACGATCGGACGTAGCCTTGGCTCTGGTGAAGAAATGCTCTCGGGATACGTGGAAAGAATCCTCTGTGCGTGCCTTTGTCTCTGTGTGTCCAGCCGGATGGAGAGAGTCTCTTTCGTTCAGGAATTCTCCTTCTCTTTTTCTCCCCAATTATCCAGTTCTCCGGGTCTCCAGGGGGTTTGCAAGGGAATGGCACCTTTCTATTTATAGAAGTGGGGGTGTGATCATTAGGGTTTGCGATGATTCCTCCTTGAAAAGTCGGCGGCCAATCGTCTGGACCATTGATCTTGATTGTATTACATCTGGGCAGTTAATTCTTGATTACGCCAAATCCGTATGGGCAATTAATGCAGATGACAATAAATCTTCATAATTTGTCATGACAAGCTCGGATCTCCCGCCACGTGTTCAATTTGCTTAATTATAATAAATCTGATTTGTTCATAAAATTATGGTGATTGTACTAAATCTGGTTGTTATAATTTGCGAGCAGCCATAATTCCGAGGGGATAAGACAGCCACGTGTCTCAACTGTCATGAGGATCGCCACGTGTCTCGTCTGACAGAGCCGCATGAGTGCGGCCTCTAAGTGACCCACATACAGGTGGCCCCTTCACAATCCTAGCCGTATAAAGGTAGCAGCCGCATGAAGGTGGTGGCCGCATGAGGGTGGGCAACCACAAGAAGATGGCAGCCACTTGAAGGAGGCGGCTGCTTGAAGATGGCAGCCACATGAAGGTGGCAGCCGCATGAGAGAGGCAGCCGCATAGGAGTGGCAGCCGCATGGGAGTGGCAGCCGTATGAAGATGGCAGCCGCATGAACGTGGCAGCCGCATAGGGAGCTTCGGGGTCGGTGGATCGTGCCAACTATAACAAAAAATTTCTTCGTTTCCCTAGGAACACGCCATCATGTCAGAGTCATTATTTCGACTTTATGTCAGAGTTGTCACTTGTCAGGGCTGTTATTGTCAGAGCTGTCATCAGGGCATTTAATGCGGCAATTGCTTTATGGCCTGCTGTAGAGGAGAACTACTTACGGCAACGTGGCTCTTTTCTGAGCCGCATGGAGCTATCCGAGCCGCATGAGGCTCTAAAGGACTTTGAGCCGCATGCGTTTTTTAATAGATTTCTGAGCCACATAAGGCTCCTTCTGTCTGAGCCGCATGAGCCTTTTCTTGTCATTTTCCATGCTTCGACATGACCCCCTTCAAAGTTTTCAATTTGCAATATTGAAATACTTTGAATAAGAAGCATGGCTATGTAAACTCTTCTGGCCGTATAGGGTGTTCCGATCGCATGGACTTCTTAGTCGCATGGACTTCTCAGCCGCATAGACTTCCTAGCTGCATGAACTATCTAGCCGTATAGGCTCCCTGCCACGTCTCTCTGCCACATATGTGCTTCATTTATTTTCCTTGATTTGCTTTGATTTAAAGCCGTCTTTTGGAGAGGATCCCAAGGGTCAATTTTAATCATCCGTATTTTTTTCGATGACCGAGGAGTCGATTCTGTTCTTTATGCAGTACGCGGATCGAAGCATCCGTCGGTTCATGAACCCCCCTTTTGTCTGTCTATAAATAGGGGAGTTTGTGGAACGGGAAGACATCTTTACTTTCTCTTGTCTTCAACTCTTTTTGCCCTAAGTTGCTTTCTTCGTCTTCCTTCTCCGCTCATCAATTAACAATGGCCCCCAAATCTTCCAAGGCTGCCTCTGCTGTGGCGAAGGACAAGAAAGCAGCTTCCTCGTCGGCCACGGTGCCTGAAGTGCCCCCAGACGTCCACCCCATCATTGCTGGTAAGGATAAACTCAGAACTATGGCTATGTCGCATATTTTATGTGCGGGCCTTCTTTGTCTTCGCATACTGTGCTGCGTGTGCCTTCCGAGCCGCATGGGGGTATACCCTATATCCGAGCCGCATGAGAGTTGCGTAAGCACTTTATGAACGGAACCGTATGAAGCCCCTCAAATAGGACCGTATAAGCTTATCTGGACTGGGCCGCATGAGGCTCTCACCATCTTCTAACTTTGTTTCTTTTTATCTTTGATTCTTACAGCAACCCTGCCGAAGGCTGAGATTATTGTGAAGGAAGAACTGTTGCCTCCTTTCAAACAAGAGTCATCGCTCATTAAAGAAGAGGTAATACCAAAAACGGAGGAACAGAAAGGAGAGCTGGCGCCTATCGAAGTTGTTGTAAAGGAGGAGCCCTAGTCTGACGGCGGTAGTATTGGGAGTTCTGACCCTCCTGCTCCGGACGAGAATTTGCTCAAGTGGATCCTTCATATGAAAAATAGTTGAGGGATTGGTATATGCGCCCCCGCAACTAGAATTCGTAGGCCCTCATAAATGTCCGTCTTTTGTCTTGATATTTCTGTCTGTCTTTAGCTGTAGTTTGTTTTTTGTTTCTTTTGGACATCAATGTAATCTTCTTCCTTCTTGTCTGAATAAAATGATAGAGAACTTTTTTGGCTTGCTTATGAGATGTAGTCGTGTGAATGTAACTGATTAGAATACATTCGCTCTATTCTTTGCTTGTAGTAGTTGCCTCAGTGGAAGACTTTTTGTAGACCTATTATCCTTGGCGTACCCTGGTTCTGGATACGGATAATAAGTTGGGAGAGAACCAACATACTTACTCAGAGGTAATAAGGACATGGCAAATATGAGGGTTTTTTCGATGGAGACTTCCCACTCAGAGGTAATGAGGACATGGCAGGAGTGGGCTCCATGAAGGGGTACATAGAACAACTCAGAGGTAATGAGGACATGGAAGTTCTATGTGAGGGGGCGGTTTGTTTTTGATGGAAATGAAATAACTTAGAGGTAGCATCGACATGGTTGTCTTAGGAAATTTGTGGATCTGTTACCCTTTTTGTGCACTGGAAGTGCGGGTAGTGGATCATGAGGAAGGAGCTCCTTTTAGGAAGAAAGTTTAGAGGTATGATCATACGTGACTTACTACCCAAAAGATGCGATATAGATTGACCAGGATGGGAGTTCAGCGGTACCTGCGGGTACATAACTCGACAATCTAGAAGATTTGGAGGAAGAATGTGAGTTCAGCGGTACCACAGGGTACATAACTCAACTATCTGAAATATTCGGAAGCAGAATGTAAGTTCAGTGGAACCAGAGGGTACATAACTCTACAATCTGGAATATTCAGAAGCAGAATGTAAGTTCAGTGGTACCAGAGGGTATATAACTCTACAATCTGGGATATTTTGAGGATGAATGAAGGTGAGTTCAGTGGTACCAAGGGGCACATGACCCGATAATCTAAGATGTTTGGAAGCCGAATGTGAGTTCAGCGGTACCAGGGGGTACATAACTCAATAATCTGAGATATTTGGAGGCAGACTGTGGGTTCGGCGGTACCGGAGGGTACATAACTCAACAGCCTGAGATATTTGTGGTATGTCGTTTCAGACATAATACTTCTTTAGGAACTGGCCGTTGATGGACAACATGAGCAAGTCTCCGTTTTGCTTTGCGAGGCGGTAAGCTCCATTGGAGGATACAGTCTCGATGATGAACGGGCCTTCCCACTTTGGCTGGAACTTGCTGGCGGTCTTGTGAGTCATGACCATCGGCCTCCGAACTGCCAAAACAAGATCGCCTACTTGAAACGTTCTGATTTTGACCTTCTTGTTGAAAGCTCCGGAGATTCGGGCATGATACAGCTCAATTTGTTGTTGAGCTAACAGGCGCCTCTCGTCTAGGGCCTCCAACTCTTGCAGTCGGCGATGGTGATTATCGTCTGTCATCAAACGATAGGTGAGGGCGATGCAGAGTAAGGGAATTTGGTTCTCCAAGGGAAGAACTGCCTCACTCCCGTATACCAAGGAGAATGCTGTGTTCCCGGTGGCCGTTCGTACTGTAGTACGGTACGCCCATAGGCATTCGCCGAGCTTTTCATTCCAGTCACGTTTGTCTGATGACACGAACTTTTTGAGAAGCTTGATGATTGTTTTGTTGAATACTTCAGCCAGACCATTAGCCGCTGGGTTGTATGGTCTTGAAGCAATATTCTGGATTGGGTGTTTGTCGCAGAACCGATAGAAGGCATGGCTAGCGAACTGCGGACCATTATCATGGATGATCCTTCGGGGAAGTCCAAAGCGATAAATGATGTGATGCTTGAGGAAGCTGATCACGTTTGAAGTCTTTACTTCTGTCAACGGAACAGCCTCCGCCCATTTGGAGAACTAATCTGTGATTGCGAGTATGAAGCGATGTCCTCTGGACGAAGGTAGAGTGATCGGGCCAATGATGTCCATTCCCCATGCTATGAATGGCCAGGATACCACCGTCGGATGTAGAAACTCGGATGGCTGGTGGATAAAATCTGCGTGGACTTGACAGGCTTTGCATTTTCGTGCATAGTCTATTGTATCTACAAATATCGTGGGCCAATAATAGCCCATTCGTCGAAGGCGATCCTGTAATTTCGGGCCAGGCTGATGAGCCCCACAGATACCGTCATGAGCTTCATGCACGGCTTCTTTGGCTTCTGTATTTGATAGACATCGAAGCAGTAATCCATCATATGATCGCCGATACAGCATTTTCGTCTCTATATCGTAGAAGAATCTGAGGGAACATCTTCTGATAGAAGTGGCTTCCTTCGTATTCTCTGGAAGGATGTCGTAAACTACAAAGTCAATGAATGGTTGTCTCCAATCTGGTACTTCATCGACTGCCAGCGCGGAGTAACTCTCAACATATTGAATATTATTCCTGGGACAGACCAACTCACGGCCTATTATGTCAACCAGATGATGAGCTTGATTCGAAACTGCTAAGGAAGCGGCGAGACCTGCTAGGGCATCAACTTTAATGTTCTGGAGCCTGGGAACATGTTCTATCAAGAACCCTTCCAAGGATGAGATGATGTCAATCGCTATTTGGTGATAGGGAATCATGTCTTCATGGCGAACCTCGTATGAACCCCGAATCTGATTGACGATTAGCTGTGAATTGCCATATGCTTCGAGGTATTCTACCCCCAGCTCCTTTGCAAGTCGGAGGCCAATGACCAGAGCATTGTACTCGGCCACATTGTTTGAGCAGGACTCCGTGAGGGAGTAAGCCCGACTGATCACCAGCTCGGAGGAAAAAATCAGCACCACTCCGACTCCAGCGACGATGTTGCCTTTGGGCCACATTCTAGAAGCACCGTCAAAGAACATTCACCATACAGTATCATAAGAGGCCACATTTGAATTGGCGACCTCATCTGGAATCTCTTCGTCTATTCTGGTTGATTCCGAACCTGGATGAGCCGCTAAAAAGTCTGCCAGAGCTTGACCTTTAACCGCTTTCTGTAGAATGAAGATCATGTGGTAGGGGGACAGTAATATCGCCCAGGTAGCGAGGCGAGAGCTGAGTGCGCCCGGCTTAGTCATGAGAACCCTAAGGGGATTAACTCTTGATATGACATGGATGGTTTGTCCCATGACGTAGTTTCGCGTCTTTTGAATGGCGACCACTAAAGCAAGACACTCCTTTTCTACGGCAGTGTATCGGTGTTCTGGCCCCATCATCATTTGGCTGAGGTAATATATAGCTTGCTCATGGCCTGCATCATTATTTTGTGCTAGTAGAGCACCGAAAGAATGCTCTATAGCTCGCACATAGAGCAGGAATGGTTTTCCAGCAACCGGAGCCACCAGGACTGGAGGGTTCGTCAGATATTATTTGATGCTGTCGAAGGCACGCTGGCATTCTTCGTCCCATACGAATGAAACGCCCTTCTTCATGAGGTGGGTGAATTGCTGACATCGCCCGGAGAGGTTAGAGTTGAACCTCTTGATGTAGGCCAGCCTCCCTTGAAGGCCTTGGAGTTTACGGAGTTTTCTCGGGGGACCCATCTCCATGATTGCCTTCATCTTTTCAGGGTCTATGTGGATACCCTAGGAAGTAATGATGAAACCCAAGAACTTTCTGCTGGATACGCCCAAGAAGGATTTTGTGGGATTCATCTTTAAATTGTGCGCTCGCATCAGGTCGAACACTGTCCTCAGATCCTGTAGATGATCTTCCTTAAAGCGGCTCTTGACGGCGATGTCGTCGACGTAGCATTCCACTGTCTTGCGCAAGTGGTCTCTAAAGATGACGCTCATAGCTCTTTGATAGGTGGTGCCAGCATTCTTCAAACCGAAAGACATGACTGTGTAGCAGTATGTGCCAATTGGTGTTTGGAATAATGTATGCTTTTCGTCATCAGGGAACATCTTGATTTGGTTGTACCCCAAAAAATCATCCATGAATGATATACGCTCGAAGCTGCAGGTATTGTCACTCATGATGTCTGTGATAGGGAGGGGGAACTTATCCTTAGGAGATGCCTCATTCAGGTTCCGAAAGTCGATGCAGATTCAAATCTTTCCATTCTCCTTGAGAACTGGTACTATATTGGCGACCCAGTCTCGATGTTGTTCCTCGCAGATGCAACCACTAGTTATCAATTTATTGACCTCAGCTTCAATGGCATTTATGACGTCGGGACGGAACCGTCGTTGCTGTTGCTTGACCGATTTTGCGTCCGGACGGATGTTGAGTTTGTGAAGTACAACCTCGGGATTCAGTCCTGGCATGTCTTTGTAGCTTTAGGCGAACACGTCGATGTATTCTCTGACGAGCTGTAGTAGCGATTCTCACTCTTCATCTGTCAGATACTTGCTAACGAAGATGGGCTTAGGAGAGGAATCATCACCGAGATCAACTTGCACAACCTCATCTTAGGTGGGAGGCTCTCTTTGTTCAAACCGCTTCTCCCATTGCGCATCTAGTTGTTGTACCCACGGCTCTAACTCAAGAAGTTTAGGAATGTCTTCATCTTCTTCGTAGGCGTCGACAAATGCCATATTGACGGACCAGACTTGCCTGAGCATGTCCCCAATGCTGACGTCTGAATCAGAAGTTGGTGATCCGGTTGAGTGTGAATGCCAATCGCATTCCTCATCTGAGCTTTCAGGGGTCATTGCAGGTGTAACATAACCTAGCCCACATCTGGTCTTGTTGTAGTAATCCTGTGGTTTCCCAGCCGGGACCGACAACTGTAAGGGTAGCCGACGTCCAGTACCGTAGTTCAAGCCTGGTGTAGTTTCCAGATCATAGCCCTATTTTTGCATGTGGTACTTGGATCGGGAACTATATAGATAAAGGGGCAGTCTCCCAGTGTCGGGTTCGAGATCAACTTCTTCTACCCTGAAGGGTTATGGGTCATTCTTCCGGCTGAAGATGATTGGATGATCCTCTCCCTCGATTATGCGGTAAGCGTCTTCCACTGGAGTAAGTTGGTTTGCGGTGTAGACATTTGTCACCTGTATGTACAGGTGGGTGCCTATATCGTGTTCCATGGCATACATTGTACAAAGCTTATTAAGCTCGAGGTAATTCAAAGATAGCCCTTTATTGATGAAATAAGGTATCTTTTCTAGTGGTATTACATCATCTGCGGATGGAACATCAGTATGAGCAGCCAAATACTTGGCCAGCTCTGGCTCTGCTTCAACCACCCCCTGTGTCAATGTAGATTGGGAGGATGACTTGGGCAGCTTAATCATCAGGGGCTCCATTGGTGGAGCAGAACGTGGAGTCGTCGACATACTAGCCACTCCCAGTTTGGTGCTTGGTACTGGGTGGGGGATTGTTGGCTAGCTAGCAGTCCTCGACTTAGCACTCGACTGCTGATTAATTCTGGGAAGATGGATCATCATCGGCTTGACAGAGGGATTGAGCTCCTCTATTTGTTGCTGACTCACTCTAGGCAGCCTGATTGTCAGTGGCTCTGTCGTGGGTCTTGGCGCTTGGCCAGACCTTGGCAGTCGGATTATCATCTGCTCCTCCTATGCAGAGAGGCTGATTACATCCTTACGTAGAGTGGCCGTAAGGGGTGCAGTTCTGCCAGGTTTGCGGGCTTGGAGGTGGATTATTAGAGGTCCTTCCAATCTAGTTGCTGCCTCAGTTTGAGTTTAAGTATCTTCTTCGACAAGGTGCCTTTTTTACTTCTCGTATAAGCATGAGTCGGAGTAGTAAGATTCAACCCCTTTAAAGGGGTCGATGTCAGCAAATTCTGTCTTCACGAAGCCATGCTTATCAACGTACTTGAAGTATTGGTACAGTATGGAAGGCACGATCATGTAATCGTGTATCCAAAGACGCCCCAGGAGAATATTGTAGGAAGTATCTGCATCTATGACATAACAGGTCACTTCTGATTGAAGATCGCCAATTTGGCATTTCAGACGAATCTTTCCGATCGGATAGCTTCTGCCTGAATTAAAACCGCTAATGGCGGTGCTTGTTGGCGTCAGACGATGCATTGGGATGGGGAGATGGTGTAGCAGGCTCTTTGGGATAATGCTTATGGAAGAACCCGGGTTAATGTGCATCCGATCCACCTTGATATCGCCAATGTACCCAGTATAATACAGAGAGCGATCATGCAGGTTGGTCTTGATAAGCATATCTTGTGGAGTGAAGACAATGTTGGGCATTGCACCCGTGCAAGCGCTGTCTTGAAGATCTGCAGGCGAATTCTCCCCAGTGAGATTGGACTGAGCGAGATATGCGTCGGCATTCTGGAGTGCCTCGCTCAATGCGACGCGAACGTCTTTGGAGAGTCTCAGGAGCTCGTATAGTGACAATTTGGCCGGTGTGTTGGCCAATTGTGCCAAGATGTCAAAGTTGTAAGGCCTCTCCATCCCATGAGGCACCTCTTTTCGGAGCGGCTTGTCAAAGCGAGTCTCCTTCGGCCTAGGCTTGTCGGTCGTCGAAGGCTGAGAAGGTCCTGGGATCAGCAGCTATTGGCAGAGGATCTTCAGTTGAGTTACCCGGTGGAGGTTGGGTTTGTGCGCCGGATCGGATAACAACAGCAGTAGCTTCTTCGACCTCTGCCGAGATTGTGTGGCATAATTTAACTTTCCCACTCTTCTTCTTGTTGGAAGCGGGTGGTGCAGACTGAGTTACTTCCGGTACCAGGTCCGGATGGACCCACATGACCTCCCCTCATGATGTGGTAAGGGGCACTAGACCAGCAGCCTGGTCTCGGGGAGGTAGAAGATTAGCGACTTCCATTCTTGCCGTGGGGACGGGCACTACTCCATCTTGAGTCTTTGTCGGAGGAAAGCTGCCAAATTGAACTGACACCATATTGGCTGCTATGGTTACCTCTTCGAAATCAATGGCCAAGGCCTTAGAATCGATAAGATGCTGGATGTATCGCTTCAGTTGGTAGCAGTCTTGTGTAGCATAATGGACATAGCGATGATAGTGGAAGTACTTGGGGCCTTCCATCTTTGCTGGACGAGGTTCACTTCTTGGAGGAGGGAGCTGGATTCGACCTCCTTGTATGAGCTTGTCCAAGATGGGCTTAACATGGCCGTCTTCGAAGGAATAGGTCATCTGAGGTCACTGCTTCTCTGCCGGCTTCGGTTCAGACTTCAGAGCTGTGTCGGCCACCATAGCCTGTTTTCCCTTGTTGTCTCGATTGTTGGAGGGGTTACCACCATTACTGCTATTGGTGTTAGGGCGTTTGCCCTTGTCCTCTCCTTCCGAGACGTGGAATCCCAGTTGGCGAGCTTTCTTCAATTTGTCTTCTGCGCTAGTGGTGCTGATAATAAAATTCTTCCAATCCTTAAACTGACTTTCGCCCATCCAGAGGCTGATCGTGGGGAGCAGCCTCTTTTGGCAAATTTCAATTAAGGAGGAATCAGGGTTACCGAAAGGCAAGTTCATCGCGGTTTGACGAAGCCGTTCGATATAGTTCCTTGTCAGCTCATTTTCTTCCTGGACAACGTCCATAAGGGTGGACATCGTCACGTCTTGTCCTACTTCGTAGAATCTTTCCAGGAACATACGCTTGAAGCTGGCGAAGGAATGGATGCAGTTGTCTGGCAAGTTGCGGTACCAGTCAAAGGCGACCCCTTCCAACGCTCCAATGAACAGTTGCGTGAGAATGGCATCGTCATGAGGCAGATGGTCGGTTGTGACTTCGAAGTAGGTGATGTACCTGCTTGCAGATGTCTTCCCATCATACGGATTGACGTTGAATGGTTTATATCTTGGTGGGAAGGGTACATCTCTCCATGCAATAGGATACGTGTCATATCCTGAGGTCCTGGCAGTTTTCTCGGGCGTGGAACATGGCCCAAAGCTCCTGGACCTCTCTTCTTGCCTTCCTGGCCTCGTCTGCAGCAGTGGAAGCCGATGTTGTCGGAGGATTGTCGCCCGGCTTTGGTGCAGCGGAGTTTGAGTCCGCATTGACCGCAGGACCCAAGCTTGTTTGGCCAGGCGTCCTTCCTTGCAGAGTTGGAAGGGACACTTTGATCTCGTCCACAGACTTGACCAAGGCATGCAGTATGGCCTCCAGAGTGTCGATGCGTTGGCGATCACTGGAACCATCTTGGTTGCTATCTGTCATGAATACCATCCTCACATGAGGAGAGATGGAAGGGACGATGGAGGACGCGCCCTCTGAGTCATACCCTTGTACAGAGAAGTCGTCCGGGTATGTGGGAATGTTCTCCTTTGGTTCGGACTCAGAAGGAGTGGTACCCCCAGCTTCAGAGCTTGTCTCGTCTTGAGAGTCGCGGACGTCCTCGAGGACGTCGGAACCTGTTGCATCAGTTGGGGAAACTGTTTCCCCTGGATTATCTTCTTGGTGTTAGCCCAATGATTATATCATATTTTTTAATATGGCTAATCAATTAAGTTTAACATAATGACGTCACTAATATTCATGTAATCACTATCATGTTGCTACTTAACTTAGCATTGTCCTAATGTTAGCATTGTCATAATATTAGCATTGCTCTAAATGTTCTATATCATATTGCTATAGAAGTATTATATTGTTCTGTTTGTCTAACATGTATTTGTAGACATGCTTTAAGCATGATCAAACATGATCAAACCAGGACATATGCAATGGAGAATTATTGATGGGCCAAAGACGGCGTTATATATATATATATATATATATATATATATATATATATATATTTATATATATATATATATATATATATATATTTTAAAAAAAAAAAAATATATATATATATATATATATATATATATATATATATATATATATATATATATATATAACGCCGTCTTTGGCCCATCAATAATTCTCCATTGCATATGTATATATATATATATATATATATATATATATATATATATATATATATATATATATATATATATATATATATATATATATATATATAATATATATATATATATAATATATATATATATATATATATATATATACAACATTTATTTTTATTTATATTGTAAATATATATTATTAGCTTAGCCGCAACTGATTGAGCGTTCTACAAATCAATAGAATCTAGTTGGTTCGGATGATGTACTTGGGAGGACCATATATATATATATATATATATATATATATATATATATATATATATATATATATAATATATATATATATATATATATATATAATATATTTGGATCAAAAGATATATATATATATATATATATTATATATATATATATATATATATATATTTGGATCAAAAGACTTGTCCGAGAAGTCCTGCCAAAGCCTTGCCCCCCAGCACTATCGGATCGGAAGGGGGGGTTCAGCTCGATCCAACGGACGAGGGACGGACGGAGCTTCCGCTATATATATATATATATATATATATATATATATATATATATATATATATATATATATATATATATATATATATATATATATATATATAATATATATATATATCCAAAAACAATAAAGATGACCTAAGAACTCCATCTTCCATTCAAATCACACTTAGTCCAATCTAGTTTTTTTTTTCTATCCAGAAACAAAGGCAAGGACTAAATGGGTTTACCAAAATCCTTCTATCTCCAATTCCGAATTCAAGTATGAGATGGTTTTCTCAAAATCATTAGGAGTTTCAATGAGACTCGTGTCATCAACATATTATGATTGTAAATCCAAAATATAATTTCTTGGTAGACGCTCAAAGTAATACGTTATTATTCATATATCCATGACTGATCAAATAATTACTTTTATAGGTTTACTACATCCACCCGGATTGCTTTAGTCCGTAAAATAAATATCTTAACCTGATATAGAACACGTTCTGTGGTCTAAAACTATATGAATTGTCACTTATCGTTCCCAGAATGCGTATTTTAATATGTGTTCTTCTTGAATGTATTTATTTAATATTTATCATGCATTTATTCTGTATTTAATTCCTTTAATTTTATGCTAATTATTTTTCTGTATTTTATTTTTTGCTTTTGTTTTTGCTCTTGGGTTCGGCTTGGGTTGGTTTGTTTTGGTGGTTCATCATGAACCCAACCAACTCCCTACCTACCACCATCTCCATTTAAAGCCCAACCCTTTCTCTCTCTTCATTCATTCTCATTTACTCTCCTTCTTCTTCCTCATAATTCTCTCCACGTACCAAGAGCATAGGCAAGTGCATCTTGCTTCTACATGAGAATTCATTTTTATGGTTCATTTATCTTCCTCTCATGATTCTAAGATAGTTTAGAACTTGACATTTTTCATTTTGAGAGTTTTATTTTTGTAGATCTAGAAATTTGCTATTTTCGGATTTTAATGGTTTTGATCTCTCAAACTTCCTTATTTCCAAATTTTGAGCATTCCAGGTTGTTGAGATTTGTGTTATACCCCATTTTGATCCATGGAAGTCCCATTTTTGGCTTCGATTGAAGGTTTCATGGAATTGGAGTTCGAGAGGTTCTCTACGCCCACGTTTTACGTGCCCGCGTAATATCAAGCTCTACGCCCACGATCATTCGTGTCAGCGTAAATCTGGATTACGTAAGTTTACTCTGGCTTGACATATTTCCTTTACGCGTACTCATTTACGCATTACAGTATTCCTTTACGCGTATTCATTCATGCGTAAAATTTAACCCTTTATGCGTACAAGCTTTTACGCGTAACTCGACCCTTTACGCATACAAGTTTTACGCGTAACTCTATTTTCTTATGCGTACTCCCCTGGCTTGATGTTATTCTTTCACGCGTAATGTTCTTCCTTTACGCGTATTCATTTACGTGTAACGGTACTTTCTTTATGCGTACAAATTTACGCGTAACATGATTTTCTTCACGCATACAATTTTACGCGTAACATGATTTCCTTTATTATTTTACGCGTACAAGTTTACGCGTAATGCTATCCCTTTACGCGTACAAGTTCACGCGTGATGCTATTCCTTTACGCGTAACTCTACTTCCTTGGGCGCTTGGCACCCCTCATTATATCCTAACGTCTTTTGGCATGAACTCGATATAATCATGATACGTTAATATTTTTACATATTGTTGTACAGAATGGGCCCTGTGTCTCGATTAGTTTACGGATACCCAGAATGATTGGAATTTAACCCTGAGAGTTATGGACTCGACCATACCAAATGCTAGTTGACTTTCATGCCTTATCACGAATTGACATTGATTGTTACCTTGACTAATGATTGATCATGTATTCCTAGTTGGAACTAAGAGACAGGCTAGTCGTCTTATTGAAATTGAATGAGACACGTTCATATTAAACATGAACCATTGCAATCGACTAGCCGATCCCGAACATGGGCATATGGACACGTGCAGACTTCAACTTGTTTCTATAAAAGCAGCATGTGTACCTTACAGTCAAGGCATGATTATTATATGGCTAGGTTTGATTGTTGTATTACGCTATGTAAGACCTACAACCTAACCACACGGGCATCGTTGTAGAGTTATGCATATCGTACTCTGTACGAAAGTACTCATTCTGAATGACCATGATCCACGGCATGAGATTTCAATTAACATAGGGACTGTTAAGTTAAATAAAATAACGATTGCATAGAGAGAATGGATTCCCGAGTTCTTACATGGCAGCCATCTCGGGACAATTAGTGCCCGGATATGTCGGCTGGTTCCTACAGATACTGCAAATCTGCCACACGGACAGGGAGTGGTATCTGCTTATATTTTTATATATATTGATGGCGGGCATCCCGCTGGGACTCGTCTAATTCATGATTGGCGCAATTGATTATTGGGTAGACTAGCCTTGCTTGTACATTGTAAGAACTGAGGAATCCCTTATTGCATATTTCTATGGCAACTTGGAACTTACAGTTAGCCAGCCGTAGTAGTTGTATTACCGTTTAAATTGATTTGTTTGTGTACTGTACCTGCTTCGTTAACTACTTAGACGATCAGAATGTCAGGACACGACGGGTCAACTTCTGTCCTTGTTTGGTTGGAAAGTTGGTTCAAAGTGTTGTGATGTTGTGTGAGTCCCAGTAGCAAGCGGAGACTTATTTATCATATTCTTAACACTTACCACTGGTTATAATTTTCATGTCGTGCTTCATTATTGTACTTGCTATTTGAGGTCTAACATCTCTGGTTTTGCATGGCCAGATTTAGAGCCAGTTTCCGAGGACTCAGCTTACTTCCACCTCCAAGATGGTCAATACTAAAGGGATGATCGCATGAGAACACGAGTGGGTTCCTTGCTTCCCTGCTCGTTTTACTACTTACTTTACATTTTGTCGCTTGGCACCGACATGTTAGTCGGACTGTCTTGCGCTTACTTTACATAATTGTAACTAAGTCAGACTGCAGCTGATAACGATTGTGTATACCTTGTCATATCATCTAGCTATATTTTGTAAAGCCAGGTCTCAAGAACATTTTGACTGAGCGTTTGGGACGGCTTACTGCTTTATCTTACATGTTCTCTATTACTGCTTCTTGTTTGAATGATTGAGACAATAGATGTCGAGTAACCCTAGTGAGACTTTCATGTAGTATGCACCCCCTCATCTGTTAGACAGCGTTGATCGTATTATACGATATTCATCTACCCATAATACGTAGCTGGCTTAGTCATTCCTCCGCTCTCCGATATTCTGGTTCTGGAGCGTGACAAGGTTCAGGTCTGATTTCAGACTTATAGAGTGTTTTAATTTATAGGATGTCTCAATCACACATGTTTTCCCTTGATCTCATGATTCGTTACTCTCGACCTTAACTTGACATTCCGGTATCCTTTGACTTCATTGATCTTTCCTGTCCGATCGTTTGATTGCTCTCTTGTCCCTTTTCTTAGTGGCACCTCATCCGCATCTATCAGAGCTGGATAGCAACAACAAGGGAAACACGAACAATATGACCATGTTGGTCAGCAACAAGGGCCAGTACTACCTCAAGAGACCATCCAAGAAGAGGTGATAGTGGAACCAACAGCTGGACCGCAGTATCCAGAGGTTCCAACACTACCAACAGTTCCGCCTACCCCTATGGAAGTAGACACACCAGCCCTTCTGGAAATCATAAGAGGGATGATGGCTACTCAGCAACATCAGATGTTGACCCAGCAACACATGCACACTCAGCTGCAAGAGCAGAATGTATTGCTCAACCAAGGATTGCAAACGGCTTTGGAAAGGGGAGTGGGGACTGATTCAGGGGCGTCAACCAGGTTCTGCAAGTACAACCCCCGTCGTTTCGAGGGCACGGAAGATGCCATTTCAGCAGATGTATGGCTTAAGGACATCGAGGCTATTCTGACAGCGGCTAAGATGTCGACGGAAGAACGTATGGATCAAGTGAAGCTGTTGCTTCAGGACCTCGCACATGATTGGTGGGAATCAGAAGTGTAGGAACGAAATCGTAAAGCAGAATACTCTAGAGGGGGGTGAATAGAGTAGGCAGCGGAATATTGCTAATTAAAAATCTTGTTAGCAGTTAGATCACAGATATAAAAATAATCACAAAGTAAATGACAGAAACAAAAAGTGATCAGAAGGCAAATGCAAACACCGAGATTTATACTGGTTTCCCTCTTGTGAGGACTAGTCCAGTCGGAAGAACTCTAGCTTCCAGTTGAATCCACTATTGGAAAATCTCGTAAGTTTTTATACGAAGTCCTTGTAACTTCTACAGACGCGAGCTTTGATACGAAGAACTCGACCAACTTCAATTGTGAAGAGTTGTATCTTCTATCAAGCCTCAGATTACAATCGCTCTGAAACTTCTAGACCGTACCATACTGGCAAATCGAATAGAGGATTGTAACTGGCTTGGGATTTGAAAATAAAAGCTATTGAGAACTCTTTGGAAGAAAGTAAGCTTAAGAAGAGAAGAGATTGAAACTGAATTGGTGATTTGAAATGATCGAAATACTTCTCTATTTATAGTTTTCCAAAGATAGAACTCTGACAGAATTCGGGCAGAATTCAGACAGAACTCTTTGTAACAAACCGCAACTGAAGGGTGACCAAGTTCAAAATCCAACGTTCACTAACGTTCATCTTGGCTGAACTCTGGCCGAACTCTGGCCGAGTTCTGCTAGGGTTCTGCCAGTTCATTTTGATAAAAATCAATTTGGCTTTTTGAAAAAGTCCTTCAGAAGCTTTTTATAAAAAGGATGGTTTTTAAAAACATAGGTCATTTGTAAAAGAATAGGGTGGTTTTGAAAAACGATTTCGGATAGCCTATTTGCCAGTGCGACTTGGTGTACAATGTATTCCTAGACTCAATAAAATGAAAAATTATATTGCTTCAAAGGAAATACATTCTGAATGGCAAACGGCTTCAGTCTTGAACATAGTAGATATCCATCATTGAGCAGTGTCCAAAATGTCGTAGGTAAACATCTGAATTGACTTGCATCTATATCGAGACAGAGTTTGATCAATTATTAAAATCAGGTTTGACCATGACCAATGGGCCAACAATCTTTCCCATTTTGATAATTGACAAACCTTGCCGATATAACATCTAAGTTTAGATCAATTCAAAAATGTATACAAAAAATTGTTCATAACCTGCATTCATAAAGATGTTAGATCTATTTTTCCCCCGTTGTCACTTAGCAAAATAATTGCAAAAGAGAAAGCTCCCCCGTAATAAATGCATAAGTAACACATAGTGAAGAAACACAAAAAAAAAATATAAAAAACATTCATCACAGATATGATATAAACAGTTAAAAAGATAATGTATAAACAACACAGGCATGGTATTTGTCATAGACAGTTTATATGGAAGCAAGAAAATTAATGCTATAGTAAAGCTGAAACAAATAAAATATTGAATAATAAACTAAGTGAAACGTATGCCAAACTGAGGCATAATAAAAACCATGTCTATGAAGAGTCACAAATAATAACTAAAAGAGTGCTGATAATATCTTGGAATGTCGGAGCATTTCTAAGTAAAAATAAGACAAAATTATCAGTCTCAATATGTAACATCTCAAAAATCATCATCCTCATCATCATCGTCATCAGCTGCAGTGCCAGCATGTCCAGAAGTACCAGCTCCAGAAGTATGAAGAGTGGCACCAGTTGTACGATACCAATCGTAAGCATTCCCTGGCTGGAACAGAGAGTGAACCGCCTCATCATCAACGCGGTATCCAGAAACAGAAGGGTCGCGAGGTAGAGAGCTAGCTGAGTGACCCGTCTGCTCAA
The DNA here is from genome assembly GCA_029216955.1 of Iris pallida. Taxonomy (NCBI): domain Eukaryota; kingdom Viridiplantae; phylum Streptophyta; class Magnoliopsida; order Asparagales; family Iridaceae; genus Iris; species Iris pallida. The sequence continues at coordinate 12,839,880 of JANAVB010006389.1, read as the reverse complement.
ATCTCATATCGACGAAGGAGTTGGCAATAGCCTGGAATCGAGTCACGTCACGGTACTCACGCTCCCTGGAAGTATCAATATAAAAGGACTGCAGATCTGATAGGTACTGATGAATACCCTCAAATGTCATAGGGTAAGAATGAGGAGGACCAGGTGCTGTGGGAGTAGGTGCAGGAGGAGCAGGTGCAGTAGGTGGAGGAACAGTGGCAATACAGCGACGAGAGAGTTTGAGGAACTTGGGTTCAGGGTCAACAGCACAAGTAGATAGGTCAATGTCAAATCTCTGAAAGATGCGTAGGATGAGCATCGCATAAGAGAGGTTGCAGTCTCTTCCGCGACATCTACCCATTATCTGAATGATAGTCTTAGGGGCAGAAAAAGGAATCCCCTTAAGAATGTGATAGAGAGCAGAAAGCTCAAGTGTAATGACATCATCTTTGGAAGTGGATTTGGGAAGTAGAGTGGAATAGATGGTGCAATATAATTCGTAGTTAAACAAGTTTAAGTTATTGGCCTTGAACTTTCCAGAACGAGCACGTGCGGGCGCACAAAGCTCATTCATGAAACTAACGAGAGTCGTACCATCGGAGAAATCAAAATCAGTGATGTCATCGAGCGGGGCACCTTCGTTTGGAATACCAAGGATTTCTAATAACGTTTCATCAGTAAATTCGATATCGATCCCTCCGACACGTGTTCTCGCGGTAAAAGTGTCTAACACAAAATTACAATAGAATAATCTAATGGCATTAGTAGCAATAGGGAATTATAAGGTAACAAAGTGTTGTAATCCTAATTCCTCAAAGTAAGGGCGGTGGTCAGGAAAGACAGTCCATTTAACCGGTGATCCGGTGTAAATAGTACACATAATGAAATCGATATACCATAATAAAGCTTGGTCGGAAGTTTTGAAGTAAAACTCATCCGATGCACCGTCATCCGATTGGACCGAAGAAAAAGGGAATCTGTATGCGGATCCGAAGATGATGCCTCTTCACTAGCATTGGTCTTCTTCCTCTTGAAGGGATTGAACTTAGGCATTCTTTTCCAAAATTCTAGAAACCCTAAGAATTGAAAGTGGATGAGAGAAGAAATTATACCTTCCAAGAATTGGATATGTTGTTGAGGACGAAATTCTCCCCACGAATCCAAAGTTTGGACAAAGATCTCCACGTGGATTGGAATAACAAGGGTGGAGAAGAGCTAGGGTTTGGAGGCACGGCTGCTGCTGTTTGAGGATGTTTGGAAGAATGAAGAAGATGGGGGCCTCGGGTTCTGGCTGGTACATATATATACCCAGCCGAACTCTGGCCGAATTCGGACCGAGCTCGGGCCGAATTCGCCAATGGTTGCCTGGCTATATATATATCAAAAATAATAGAAATGGGGCCACATCTTTTTCATTAATTCGTTTTAAATGTTTAATTCAGAGTTTAGTAATTTTAAATCTCAAAATAATATAATTAACATTATTTTATAAATTAATATTCTTTACTCAGTATCTGTCTCAGATTAGCTGTAGGAGTACTGTCCTAGCTAACGGAGGTTCACCGGGGAACTATTAAATACCGTTTCGCTTCGACCGTAGTCGTGGTGACAGACAGACTCTTTTTAGGCTTATCTCGAAAACAGTTTTTGAGTATCGAATAAATAATTAATAAAACAAGATTAATTAATATTATTGACATCTAAAATGCTTAATTCTCGAAGTAAATAATTAAAACGATCTTCCGCTAAAGGTTTTGTGAGTATGTCAGCTAATTGATTCTGTGTGTCTATGTATACAAGGTCTATAACTCCATTTTGTTGATGATCTCTAAGAAAGTGATGTCTAATCTCGATATGTTTAGTACGAGAGTAACATACTAGATTCTTAGTCAAATTAATAGAACTAGTGTTGTCACAGAAAATGGGTATGTGTGTAAAATACAATCCATAGTCTTCTAAAGTTTGTTTCATCCACAAAATTTGTGTACAACAACGTCCTGCTGTGATATACTCAGCCTCGGTTGTTGATAATGCAACGGAATTTTGCTTTTTACTAAACCAAGAGACTATAGCTTTTCCTAAGAAATGACATGTGCCGTTGGTGCCTTTTCTATCTACTTTGCATCCAGCAAAATCAGCATCAGAATAATCGGTTAGGTCAAATGACGTGGTTTTGGGATACCATAAGCCGATAGAAGAAGTGCCTTTAAGGTATCGGAAGATACGCTTAACTGTGCACAGATGTAATTCCTTAGGATTAGCTTGAAAGTGTGCACATAAACAAATACTAAACATAATATCTGGTTGACTAGCAGTTAAATACAGTAAGCTACCGATCATACCTTGATACTTACGTATGTCGACAGGTTTGCCTTGTTCATCAATATTAAGCTAGGTTGAAGTCGTCATTGGTGTGCTAAGTGGCTTGACTGCTTCCATGTCGAACTTCTTTAATAGATTCTTTGTGTACTTTGCTTGATTTATGAACGTCCCATTGTTGGTTTGTTTGATTTGCAGTCCGAGAAAGAATTTCAGCTCTCCCATCATGCTCATCTCAAACTCATTCTGCATACACTTTGAAAATTCTTGACAAAGAGATTCATCAGTAGATCCAAAGATAATATCATCTACATAGACTTGAATCAAAAGAATATTGTTATTCAAAGATTTTATAAACAAAGTAGTGTCAACCTTTCCCTTTGAAAAACCGTTATCAAGTAGAAAAGAGCTTAGACGATCGTACCAAGCACGAGGGGCTTGTTTCAAACCGTATAAGGCTTCTTCAACTTGAAAACATATTCAGGAAATTTGAAATCAGTAAAACCGGGTGGTTGAGCTACATAAACCTCTTCTTTTATAAAACCATTTAAAAATGCGTTTTTGACATCCATTTGAAATAACTTTATGAAAACATGCAAATGCACATAACATGAGAATGGAATCTAATCTCGCAACTGGGGCATAAGTCTCATTGTAGTTGATACCTTCTTCTTGATTGTATCCTTAAGCTACGAGTCGAGCCTTATTACGAGTAACAAAACCATTCTCGTTCAGTTTATTTCGGAATACCCATCGGGTGCCAATGACCGGATGATCAATGGGCTTGGGAATAAGTTCCCAAACTTGATTCCGTTCGAATTGGTTTAATTTCTCTTGCATAGCTTCTAACCAAAAAATATTACTGCATGCTTCATCAATATTTTTGGGTCAAACTGCGAGACAAAAGCAACACAAGAAACTATATCTTTATTAGAGGAGCGAGTACTTACACCCTTGGTAATCTCACCAATTATAAAGTCCTTTGGATGATTAGCCAAGAATCTCATCTCTTTTGGTGTAGTCTCAAGATTGCTAGTTCTGCCTTCTTTGCTTGGAGGTTCATCTGATGCCTGATATGATGGTTCTGTATCTTTGTGTGAAGGTTTTGCAGTAGCTGTACTTGGTACGATTATGTCTTCATTTTCATCATCGTCTAAGAGATGATTTAGCTCATCAAACTTGATATTGATAGATTCTTCGATGATCATGGTTCTTTTGTTGAAGACTCTGTATCCTTTGTTCTTTGCTGCATAACCTAAAAATATACATTCATCGGCCTTTTCATCAAATTTACTCAAATTATCTTTAGTATTAAGAATAAAACATTTACAACCAAAGATTTTGAAATAAGAAACATTTGGTGTTCTATCAAACCATAATTTATAGGGAGTCTTCTTCGATATAGGTCGAATTAGAACCCTATTGAGAATATAGCATGCTGTATTTACAGCTTCAGCCCATAAGTATCTAGGTAGACTAAACTGGTTTAACATTACTCTAGCCATTTCAGATAGAGTTCTGTTCTTACATTCCACAACTCCATTTTGTTGTGGAGTCCTCGGGCAAGAGAATTCATGCAGATAACCGTGTGTGTCACAAAATTGCTTGAATTCTGTATTCTCAAATTCACCGCCATGATCACTACGAATGCGAGTAATCATGAACTCTTTTTCATTATGTACTTTCTTGCAAAAGGTGACGAATTCTGATAATGCATCGTTCTTGCATGCAAGAAAATAAATCCATGTATATCTAGAGAAATCATCTATAATGATAAATGCATATAACTTACCACCTAGACTAGCAATTCTACTTGGTCCAAATAAGTCCACATGCAACAATTGTAAAGGTCTAGTGGTACTTACAGCGTTCTTGGATTTGAATGCAGATTTGGTAGCTTTGTTCTTTTCACATTCACTACATACCGTATCCTTCTTGAAAGAAATATCAGGTAAGCCGCGTACCAACTTCTTCGTAGATAATCTTGAAATTGTATCCATGTTTGTATGACCGAGTCTCATATGCCATAGTTGACTCTCAACGCTTTTGGCCATCAAACATCTACCTGCTTTGCTAGCATCTTCCAACCAATAGAATATATATATTATCTTCCCTATTACCTTCAAATATAGTACTACTAGTTGAACTATCAACTATAGTACATTTATCTTTTACGAAGTTAATACCATAATCGTGATCAGCTAAATGGCTTATACTGAGCAGATTACGTTTTAACTCGGTAACTAGACAAACATCTTTAATCACTGGATAGGGAGACTTACCAATGTCACCGATACAAATTATGTAACCTCTTAAATTATTACCGAAGGAGACATATCCTTCTTTATTTCTCTTCGACAGTGTTGCGAATAATGAAGCGTCACCGGTCATGTGCCATGAGCAACCGCTGTCGAGGATCCATTTGCTCCTAGCATGTGAAGGGCGTCCCACCTATAAAACAATTTGCAGATGAAACTCTTGGTACCCATTTCTTGTTGGGTCCTAACTGGTTAGTTTTCGGTATCCATGCATAAACATTTAAATCTACTAACTTTCTGATTCTACATGCAGAAGATATATGACCAATGAGGCCACAATAATGACATTTAGCATGTTGAGTGTTGAAAGTAGTGTGAGGTGCATGATTGGTAGGTTTTGGTTTTCTAGTATAGAAGAATGCATGCCTATTAGTCTTCTTGGGCATAGTTTTGGTATGGTTTGGTCTGACAGTGTTGGGCGTGTTCCGATGATTCGGTAATTGACACGTATTAGAATAGGAAGCAGCAACTTCAGACCGTTTTCCTAAACTAATTTCCAACTTTTTGGAAGTGTCATACAATCTAGTATAGTCAGATCTGAGTGATTCTAATCTGACCTGTGCATATTGGAGACTCTTTCTCTCCTTAGATAGGTCTTCCTTTAACTGGATAATAGTTTGGTCTTTTTTTTCGGATATTTTGACAGTCTCGTGTAACAACAATTTAATAGAAGAAAGCTCACCAGACCCAGTTGAAGAGTCATTATTTCTAATATGATCTAATTGGTCGGTAGGTCTTCATATTTTACCTTTGTACTCATTGAGTACCTTTTTAGAGGTTTCATATTTACTATACAGTTTTCTGTAGTCATCTAACAGTTTACTGAAAGCCTCTCCTAGTTGCTCAAAGGTGAAATCATCATATGGATCAAATAGAGGATTAGTGATTACCTGATCGCAAGCCATCAAGCACACATTTGCAGCGTCATCTGATTGTTCATCTTCTGAGTCGCTGGCTTCACTTTCATGCCATATGCTTGTGTTTGCGTACTTTCTTGATGTAGATTTCTTCAGGTAGCCTTTGTCATATTTGCTGCTTTTCTTTGATGATAATGCTGAGGGACAATCTTTTTCATGTGCCCTTTCTTCTTGCATCCGTAGCAAATAGGATCTTCCTCGTTGTTGTTGTTGTTGTCTTTGCTGTCTTTTGTTCTCCTGTTAAATCTCATGAACTTCTTGAATTTTTTTACCAAAAGAGCTTGATCTTCAGAGTCGGAGTCGCTGTCGTCAGAATCATCTTCGATGGTTCTTCTATGTTGAGCCTTGAGAGAGATCGTCTTTACTGACTTCTCCTTTGGGGTAGCATCTTCAAAGTCTTGAAGTTCTAACTCGTGAGTGAGTAGCTTGCCCATGAGTGTTTCTAGAGACATTGTTGAGAGGTCGTTCCCTTCAATGATTGCAGTAGCCTTTGGAATCCAGTTCTTTGTAAGGGCTCGTAGAAGTTTGTGAATCTTCTCATGGTTACTGTAATCCTTGCCTAGTGAAGACAGAGGATTTACAAAATCCAAGAATCTTGTAAACATCTGAGTGACTGATTCACTTGGCTTCTTTTTGAACGCCTCGTACTCCTGAGTAGGTCTGCTGATCTTTGACTCCTTGTGTTGTTCCTTCGTGGGTTACTTCAAGAAGTTTCCACACTTCGTTTGATGTTGTGCAGGTAGACATCCTGTTGAATTCAGTTCTGTCTAAAGTACAAAATAAAGCGTTAATAGCACGTGCGTCAAGACTGGCCTTTTTTTTTCTTCCTCTGTATATTTGTCATGGGGTTTTTCAACTAAAATACCATCAATATTAATACGAGGTGGCTTTTTATAGCCATCAATGACTACAGACAATAAGTCAAAATTAAGAGATTTCAGAAAAAAAACTCATACGTATTTTCCAATAAGTGTAGTTTGTGCCGTCAAACAGTGGAGGTCTATTTGTGGCTTGGCCTTCACTTGTGAATTTCACAGTTGCCATGTGTAATGCTGTGATCTATAAAAATTGAATATAACTGCAATTTTACCATGCTTTACCTGTATAACCCGCTCTGATATACCTCTAGATGGAGAACCTACTCTGATACCAATTGTAGGAACAATTGGGATCAGAATATAATACCACTAAATGGAGAGCCTGTTCTGATACCAATTGTAAGAACAAAATCGTAAAACAGAATACTCTAGAGGGGGGTGAATAGAGTAGGCAGCGGAATATTGCAAATTAAAAATTTTGTTAGCAGTTAGATCACAGATATAAAAATAATTACAAAGTAAACGACAGAAATAAAAAGTGATCAGAAGGCAAACGCAAACACCGAGATTTATACTGGTTTTCCTCTTGTGAGGGCTAGTCCAGTCGGAAGAACTCTAGCTTCCAGTTGAATCTACTATTAGAAAATCCTGTAAGTTTTCATACGAAGTCCTTGCAACTTCTACAGACGCGAGCTTTTATACGAAGAACTCGACCAACTTCAATTGTGAAGAGTTGTATCTTCTATCAAGCCTCTAATTACAATCGCTCTGAAACTTCTAGACCGTACCGTACTGACAAATCGACTAGAGGATTGTAACTAGCTTGGGATTTGAAAATGAAAGCTTTTGAGAACTCTTTGGAAGAAAGTAAGCTTAAGAAGAGAAGAGATTGAAAGTGAATTGGTGATTTGAAATGATCGAAATACTTCTCTATTTATAGTTTTTCCAAAGACAGAACTCTGACAGAATTCGGGCAGAATTCGGACAGAACTCTTTGTAACAAACCGTAACTGAAGGGTGACCAAGTTCAAAATCTAACGTTCACTAACGTTCATCTTGGCCGAACTCTGGCCGAGTTCTGCTAGGGTTCTGCCAGTTCATTTTGATAAAAATCAATTTGGCTTTTTGAAAAAGTCCTTCAGAAGCTTTTTGTAAAAAGGATGTTTTTCAAAAATATAGGTCATTTGTAAAAGAATAGGGTGGTTTTGAAAAAAGATTTCGGATAGCCTATTTGCCAGTACGACTTGGTGTACAATGTATTCCTAGACTAAATAAAATGAAAAATTATATTGCTTCAAAGGAAATACATTCTGAATGGCAAACGGCTTCAGTCTTGAACATAGTAAATATCCATCGTTGAGCAGTGTCTAAAACGTCGTAGGTAAACATCTGAATTGACTTACATCTATATTGAGACAGAGTTTGATCAATTATTAAAATCAGGTTTGACCATGACCAATGGGCCACTAAGAAGAAGTAGGCATCAGACATCCTATAGCTTGGGATGATTTTACTGCAAGGTTCAAGACGGAGTACTATGGAGTTGTGGCACAGTTCGAGCTACAACAGAAGTTTATCAACCTCAAGCAGGCCGGTAAGACAGTGGATGCTTATGCAGCAGAGTTCTGCAGACTGAGTAGGTTCGTCCCGGAGATGGTAGCAACAGAGAGCCAGAGGGCTATGAGGTTTCAGCAAGGGTTTCATCTTGAACTCTTACAATTGATAGAGGGACACAACTACCAGACTTTCGATGAGGTATTGACGGCAACCCGGAGGCATGAGATCACAATCCAGAGGATCACATCAAGGACTGAAGGTCAGAAGAGATCTCACAATCAGATTGAAGAAGGAGGGGGAGCAGCGCCCCGAGTTACAGCACAACCCCCTGGCATTCGCATTCATGATATGGCAATACGAGGGCCAGTACCCCCAGCAAGGCAACAGCAGCAGCAGAGGAAGAACCAGCAACCCCCAGCAGGCTGTACCTATTGTGGGAAGGCAGGGCACACTAGAGGTGTGTGTCGGGCATTGAACGGACAGTATTTGATATGTGGAAGTCCAGATCATCGGGTTTTCACTTGTCCCATGAATTCGAAGTCAGGAGGACTAGTACAACAATTTTTTGCTCTGCCAGCACTAGGGGCAGGCTAGTGTCAAGGACCAGCGGTAGCGGTGAGAACGTTGGCACAACGTCCGTTGATGTCACAGGCTCAGATGTTTCGGCAGCAGGGATCGCCGATGCAGCAGCAACAACAAAGACCACCCCAGCATCACCAAGGCAGGGGCTAGCAGCAACACCAGGCTAGGCCGCCGCATGGGAACCAACAAGGAGGCCGAGGGCAGGCATTCAATCTGTCCTTGGAAGAGGCATGGCATCGGGAGATGTTGTGGCAGGTAACATTCTCGTTGCCTCATATTCCGTAGTAGCATTGTTTGATTCGGGAGCATCACACTCATTTATATCTGCACAATTTACGATACGACTAGGAATAGAATTCGAGGCAATGCCAGGGAGGTTGAATATACTCACTGGTAATGGGCTCGTAGGAGTTAGTAGAGTTATTCTAGCGTGTAGAGTTGTAGTTTGCGGGTGTTCCTTACCCGTCAGGTTGATAGAATTTTCTGTTAGAAATTTCGACGTTATCTTAGGCATGGACTGGCTGAAAGACAGTCATACGACAATAGATTGTCGTAGAGGGAGTGTATCTTTTAATATTTCAGGCATGAAGCGGTTCACCTTAGTCAGATCAAAGACATACCAGCATAAACAAGGAGTAGTGACGGTAATGGAAGTTCTAGTCCCGAAGGTAGTTGAAGAGTTTTTTGATGTATTTCCCGAAGAACTTCCAGGTCTACCATCGGTTAGGAATATTGAGTTCAGTATAGAGTTGGCACCTGGAACTAAACCGATATCAGATCAAGTTTACAGAATGGCAGATTCAGAGCAGGCCAAGGTGTATCAGCACATAGAGGAATTGAAGGAGAAAAAGTTCATTCGGGTTAGCGAATCACCATGGGCAGCACTAGTGGTACTTGTAGGGAAGAAGGATGGGTCATCAAAATTGTGTATTGACTACAGAAAGCTCAACGCGGTAACAGTAAAAAACAAGTACCCACTACCAAGGATCGATGACTTGTTCGATCAATTGAGTAGAGCAAAAGTTTTCTCCAAGATAGATCTTCGGTCAGGGTATCATCAAGTGAGGGTTCGAAAAGAGGATATTCCCAAATCAGCATTCAGGTCGAAGTACGGGCATTATGAATTCTTAGTAATGCCATTTGGTTTGACCAATTCTTCAGCAATATTTATGGATTTGATGAACCGCATCTTTATGCCATGCTTAGATCAATTTGTCGTTGTGTTCCTCGATGACATTCTTGTATACTCAGCTAGTGATGAAGAGCATGAAGATCACCTCAGGAAAGTGTTACAGGTTCTGAGAAAGAACCAGTTGTACGCCAAGCTCAGCAAGTATGAATTTTGGACAGATCATATTTCATTCTTGGGGCACATCACATCAGGGACTGAAGTAGAAGTGGATCCCAAGAAGGTAGAAGCAGTAGAGAGTTGGCCAATACCTAAGACCGTAGCAGATGTGCAAAGTTTCTTGGGATTGACAGGATATTACAGAAGGTTCGTATCAGACTTTGCAAGACTCTCTGCACCCATGACCCGCTTGACACAGAAGGATGTGCCATTTATTTGGTCGGCAGAGTGCCAGGCATCATTTGAGAATTTGAAGTAGAAGTTGATTACGGCACCTATTCTTACATTATCGGTTGGACCCGAAGGTTTTACTGTATATTGTGATGCGTCAGGAAAGGGACCGGGGTGTGTCCTAATGCAACATGGGAAGGTGATAGCGTATACATCTAGGCAACTTCGAGACCACGAGAAGAATTATCCGACTCATGACTTGGAGTTGGCAGCAGTAGTATTTACTTTGAAGCTATGGAGGAATTACTTGTATGGTGATCGAGTGGACATGTACACAGACCACAAGAGTCTGAAGTACATCTTTACTCAGAAGAAACTGAACATGAGACAGAGAAGATGGTTAGAGTTGATCAAGGATTCCGACGTAGAGCTTCAGTATCATCCAGGCAAGGCTAATGTGGTAGCAGACGCTCTTAGCAGGAGAGGCGGCACATTTATGTTGACATCACAAAAACATATTTTAGAGGATCTTCAAGAGATGGACATCGAGGTTATACTCCCTAGTGATATATGAATTCTGGCAAGTCTACGAGTTCAATCCGACTTGGTAGACAGGATCAAGGTAGCTCAGACACGGGACCCAATGATTCAGAAGCTTAGGACAGAATGAGAGTCAGGACTCAGGAAGGAGATAAAAATTCACGAAGATGGTACACTTACATTTAGCAAGTGGGGATATCAGACAGGAGGTTATGGCAGAAGCCCACAGTTCTCAGTATTCTATACACCCCAGCGGGACCAAAATGTACAAAGATATCAAGCAGCACTTCTGATGGAACGGAATAAAGAGGGAGATCGCTTGATTCGTTTTTCGTTGCTTAATATGTCAGCAAATGAAGGCAGAACAACAGAGGCCAGCTGGATTATTACAGCCGCTTTCTATCCCGGAATGGAAGTGGGAGCATATCATAATGGACTTTGTGATCGGTTTACCGAGATCACCAAGTGGTAAGGATACTATTTGGGTGATAGTGGATCGGCTTACTAAAGCAGCAGATTTTCTTTCTTTTAGAGTAGGGTAATCTACGGAGAAGTTGGCAAAGTTGTATATGCAGCAGATAGTCAGGCAGCATGGGGTCCCTGTCAGTATCGCATCAGATAGAGATACCCGTTTTACATCACATTTTTGGAAGAGTACATCATAGCCTGGGTACCAAGTTAAGGTTTAGTACTGCCTACCATCCACAGACAGACGGGCAATCAGAAAGAACAATTCAGACTTTAGAAGTTATATTACGAGCTTGCACCCTAGATTTTGGAGGGTCTTGGGAGAGTCACCTGCACTTAGTCGAATTCTCGTACAACAACAGTTATCAAGCCAGTATCCAGATGGCGCCATTCGAAGCACTATACGGCAAGAAGTGTAGGTCACCACTGGCATGGGATGATATCAGGGAGAGAAAGATGTTAGGCCCAGAGATGATTGTTCAGATGGTTGAAGTGGTTAAGGGGATTAGGGAGTGACTTCGAGTTGCGCAAGATCGGCATCGTCATTCGGCAGACCAGCATCGTAGGCCGCTAGACTTTTCTGTTGAGGACCACGTGTTTTTGCGGATCTCACCTACCCGTAGGGTTATAAGATTTAGCGTTCGCGGGAAGTTGAGTCTGCGATACGTAGGCCCATTTGCTATCCTCGATACGGTAGGCGTATCATTTATCCCTTCCACCTTCGTTACGAGAGGTGCATGATGTGTTTCATGTATCTCAGTTACGTAGGTACGTATCGGACCCAAGCCATATTCTCAATCATTCTGAGCTAGTTGTTGGTACCAACCTGTCTTACGAGGAACAGCCGGTGTCCATTTTGGACTGAAGGGAGAAGATACTCAAGAACCAAACAATTAGCCTTGTCCGAGTTGCTTGGGGTCATCACTCCTTAGGAGAGTCAACGTGGGCACGTGAGGATAATATCCGATCACGGTATCCACACCTATTTGGCTCACAAGATATATTTCTTTCTGTGTACCTTGATTGTCTTGATTCCTCATGCTTATCACCCTATGAGTAGAAATTGCTTGATATCGTAGATTGATAAATATATATATATATTACTTGCTATTGATATTGTAGAATGACTGCTTGCTCGCTAGAATTGCTTGTACTTGGATTAGTCTAGCTTTGATTTTTTTGGCCTACTTGGATTTGAAATTCCGAGGACGAAATTTTTCTAAGGAGGGTAGAGATGTCACTTCCCGTTCCCAGAATACGTATTTTAATACATGTGCTGCTTGAATGTATTTATTTAATATTTATCATGCATTTATTCTGTATTTAATTCCTTTAATTTTACGCTAATTATTTTTCTGTATTTTATTTTTTGCTTTTTTTTTGCTCTTGGGTTCGGCTTGGGTTGGTTTGTTTTGGTGGTTCATCATGAACCAACCAACTCCCTACCTACCACCATCTCCATTTAAAGTCCAACCCTTTCTCTCTCTTCATTCATTCTCATTTACTCTCCTTCTTCTTCCTCATAACTCTCTCCACCTACCAAGAGCATAGGCAAGTGCATCTTGCTTCCACATGAGAATCTATTTTTATGTTTCATTTATCTTCCTCTCATGATTCTAAGTAGTTTAGAACTTGATATTTTCCATTTTGAGAGTTTTATTTTTATAGATCTAGAAATTTGTTATTTTCGAATTTTAATGGTTTTGATCTCTCAAACTTTCTTATTTCCAAATTTTGAGCATTCCAGGTTGTTGAGATTTGTGTTATACCCCATTTTGATCCATGGAAGTCCTATTTTTGGCTTCGATTGAAGGTTTCATGGAATTGGAGTTCGAGAGGTTCTCTACGCCCACGTTTTACGTGCCCGCGTAATATCAAGATCTACGCCCACGATCATTCGTGTCAGCGTGAATCTGGATTACGCAAGTCTACTCTGGCTTGCCGTATTTTCTTTATTCGTACTCATTTACGCATAACAATATTTCTTTTCGCGTACTCATTCATGCGTAAACTTTAACTCTTTACGCTTACAAGCTTTTACGCGTAACTCGACCCTTTACGCATACAAGTTTTACGCGTAACTCTATTTTCTTACGCGTACTCCCCTGGCTTGATGTTATTCTTTCACGCGTAATGTTCTTCCTTTACGCGTATTCATTTATGCGTAACGGTACTTCCTTTATGCGTACAAATTTACGTGTAACATGATTTTCTTCACGCGTACAATTTTACGCGTAACATGATTTCTTTTATTCTTTTACGCGTACAAGTTTACGCGTAATGCTATCCCTTTACGCGTACAAGTTCACGCATGATGCTATTCCTTTACGCGTAACTCTACTTCCTTGGGCGCTTGGCACCCCTCATTATATCCTTACATCTTTTGGCATGAACTCGATATAATCATGATACGTTAATATTTTTACATATTGTTGTGCAGAATGGGCCCTGTGTCTCGATTAGTTTACGGATACCCAGAATGATTGGAACTTAACCCTGAGAGTTATAGACTCGACCATACCAAATGCTAGTTGACCCAGGTTGTCTTTAGTATTAAGAATAAAGCATTTACAACCAAATATCTTGAAATATAAAACAGTGGGTGTTCTATCAAACTATAACTCATAGGGAGTCTTCTTCGATATAGGTCGAAATAGAACCCTATTGAGAATATAGCAAGCTGTATTGACAGCTTCAGCCCAAAAGTATATAGGTAGACTAAACTAGTTCAATATTATTCGAGTTATTTCAGATAGAGTTCTGTTCTTACGTTCTACAACTCCATTTTGTTGTGGAGTCCTAGGACAGGAAAACTCATGCAAATAACCGTATGCGTCACAGAATTGCATGAACTCTGCATTCTCAAATTCGCCGCCAAAATCACTACGAATGCGAGTAATCATGAACCTTTTTTCATTCTGCACTTTCTTGCAAAAGGTGACGAATTCTGACAAAGCATCGTTCTTGCGTGCAAGAAAATATACCCATGTGTATCTAGAGAAATCATCTACAATGACAAATGCATATAACTTACCACCTAGACTAGCAATTCTACTAGGTATAAATAAATCCATATGCAATAATTGTAGAGGTCTAGTGGTACTTACAGCGTTCTTAGATTTAAAGACGGATCGGGTAGCTTTGTTCTTTTTACTTTTGCTACATACCGTATCCTTCTTGAAAGATATGTCTGGTAAGCCGCGTACCAACTTCTTTGTGGATAGTTTTGAAATTGTGTCCATGTTTGCATGACCGAGTCTCATATGCCATAGTTGACTCTCAATGCTCTTGACCATCAAGCATCTACCTGCTTTGTTAGTATCTTCTAACAAATAGAAAATATATATATTATCTTCCCTGATACCTTCAAAGATAGTACTGCCAGTTGAGCTATCAACTATAGTATATTTGTCTTTGACGAAGTTAATACCATAACCGTGATCAGCTAAATGGCTTATGCTGAGCAGATTATGTTTTAACTCGGTAACTATACAAACATCTTTAATCACAGAATAGGGAGCCTTACCAATATCACCGATACCGATTATGTACCCTCTCAAATTATTACCGAAGGAGACGTATCCTTCTTTATTCTTCTTCGACAGTGTTGCGAATAATGATGCATCACCGGTCATGTGCCGTGAGCAACCACTGTCGAGGATCCATTTGCTTCTAGCTGTGAGCAGCATTCCACCTGATCGTAAGCCATCAAACATACATTTACAGCGTCATCCGATTGTTCATCTTCTGAGTAGCTAGCTTCGCTTTCATGCCATATGCTTGTATTGGCGTACTTCCTTGATGTAGATCTCTTCAGGTAGCCTTTATCATATTTGCTATTTTTTTCTTGTTGATGATGATGTTGTTGGACAATCTTTCTTCATATGTCATTTCTTCTTACATCCGTAGCAAATAGGATCTTCCTCGTTGTCGTTGTTGTTGCTGTCTTTTGTTCTTCTGTTGAATCTCATGAACTTCTTGAATTTTCTTACCAGAAGAGCTTGATCTTCAGAGTCAGAGTCGCTGTCGTCAGAATCATCTTCGACAGTTCTTCTACATTGAGCCTTGAAAGTGATCGACTTTTCTGACTTCTCCTTTGGTGTAGCATATTCAAAGTCTTGAAGTTCCAACTTGTGAGTGAGTAGCTTACCCATGAGTATTTCCAGGGACATTATTGAGAGGTCGTTTCCTTCAATGATTGTTGTAGCCTTTGGAATCCAGTTCTTCGTGAGAGCTCGTAGAAGTTTACGAATCTTCTTATGGTTACTGTATTCCTTGCCTAATGAAGACAAAGGATTTACAATATCTAGGAATCTCGTAAACATCTGAGTGACGGATTCATTTGATTTCATCTTGAACGCCTCGTACTCTTGAGTAAGTCTGCTGATCTTTGACTCCTTGACTTGTGTTGTTCCTTCATGGGTTACTTTGAGAAGTTTCTACACTTCATTCGATGTTGTGCAAGTCGACACCCTGTTAAACTCAGTTATGTCTAAAGCACAAAATAAAGCATTAGTAGCACGTGCGTCAAGACTGGCCTTTTTTTTTTCATCCTCAGTATATTTATCATGGGGTTTATCAACTAAAACTCCCTTAATAGTAATACGAGGAGGCTTTTTGTAGCATCAATAACTATAGACCATAAGTCAAAATCAAGAGATTTTAAGAAGAAACTCATCCGTGTTTTCCAATAAGTGTAGTTTGTACCGTCAAATAGTGGAGGTCTGTTTGTGGCTTGGCCTTCACTTGTGAATTTCATAGTTGCCATGTGTAATGTTGTGATCTATATAACAATTAAATATAACTACCATTTTATCTTGCTTTAACTGTATAACCCGCTCTGATACCAATTGTAGGAACGAAGTCGTAAAGCAGAATACTCTAGAGGGGGGTGAATAGAGTAGGCAGCGGAATATTGCTAATTTAAAAACTTGTTAGCAGTTAGATCACAGAAATAATATCAATAATCACACAACAATAAATGTAAAGAAAAGAGATCAGAAGGCAAACGCAAACAAAACGGTGTATACTGGTTTCCCTCTTGTGAGGACTAGTCTAGTTGGAAGAAATCTAGCTTCCAGTTGAATCCACTATTGGAAAATCTCGCAAGTTTTCATACTAAGACCTTGCAACTTCTACAGACGCGAGCTTTGATACGAAGAACTCGACCAACTTTAATTTTGAAGAGTCTTTATTCAATCTAGTCTTTGATTACAATTTCTCTGAAATCTTCTAGACCATACTGTACCTGCAAATTGACTAGAGAATTGTAACTGGCTTGGGATTTGAAAATAAAAGCTTTTTAGAACTCTTTGGAAGAAACGTAAGCTTTAGAAGAGAAGAGAATAAAGTGAATGAGTGATTTGAAATTGTAACGCCCCAGAACCAGAATACTGGAGAGCGGGGGCGTACATAGCCAGCTACGTATATTGAAGTGCAACCCACCTCGCTATACGGTCACGGCTGTCTAGATACATGAGGGTTTAACTACAAGCCAACAGTCTCCTATGGTCATGAACAAGCCTATTGTCTCAATCTCAAGCAAGCAATAATAGTTACAAGATGTCAGAGCACCAAATATATAATAGCAAGGCGTCCCATACATTACATATTGGACGATCATGAAGCTAGTCGTACAAAATATCAAGACTAGCAAAAGTTCAGTCATACATGATCAACCCTAGGATTTGTTAATCATATTACAGCCCGTAGGCAGACAGTGAATAAAGGTGCAATAGGAGCTAACATGTGCTCGCCGGCTAAACGCTTCAAAAGAATAATTTTTGCAATAAAGTAGGAGGACAAGGAGAAACCCACTCGTTGCCCTGGTTACGCCTGGTGGTCACCATCGGGCTGGAAGGTCGGTAGATCCTCTGGTGCTGCTCCAAAATCTGGCCATACAAAACCAGCTGGATCAGATCCCAGAAGAGCAAGTGCCACAAAGGAAGCTTCACTTAGGAACTAAAACCAGCAATTAGTCACGAGTATAAATAATAGTAAGAGCTGGAAATAAAGAAAATATACCAGGACGATATACGACGAGATAACCATGGAACTGTTCAGATAACCAGGTTACAACCCCTAAACCAAACAAGGACCGGGGTTGTAACCCTTTATCTAAATGGAACTTGGCTTTCCACCATTTATCGGCAGCTAACATAAGAAATCAGGACATGTGACAATCTTGTACATGATCAAGACAAGACTAGACTGGTTGCTCCCCATTCAACAATTACAGCCAAGCAATAAGTACGGCTTGATACTTTAACTAACTAGGGTTATCACATGCCTAGTTACTAACAAGATGCAGCGAGATTATTCCACAGCCAGAAGCCCTACAGACCATCCAGGTTACCCAGGTCGAATATTAAGGGTTGAATTCAGGTAGGTACATCGTCCAGGAAACGTATGTACCCTTAAGTAGCTTGAAGGGTGCAACACATGACAGTGTGCTGGAAATGTGCCCTACTCGACGGCAGGCTACAGATCCCAGGCGCGCCCAGGTAACGGGATTGCCTGTAGCTGGGAAATCTCTTCATGACTACTGTGTTATTCTAGTTATTAGCCTTAGTCCATTTCAGTAGGTACCCCTGACCGTGGTACTCAAGGGTCCTATCCTAAGCATGATGCAAGACAAGACTGGTTCATTTGTACAAGCACAATCGCCCACGGTGTCCAGGTTATTCATACTTGTCATGTCATGTCGTGTAGCCGTCGCAACAGAAATTTGAGGTATATCATGTCAGGTTACTCGTCAGGAGTGCGCCGTGGCAGGCCACTATCATGTCAGGTTACTTGTCAAGAGTGCACCACTACGGGTCACTGACGTGTTCTGGGATATACAAAAATAACATAGCACAAGTATTCCATCAAGAAGCCCAACTTACAATGAGGGTTGCAAGACATGAGTCCAATAAATAATAATTAAGTCATAAAATACAAGGTTATACGGCTCAGGATTACTAGGTCCCATGCAGCCATTAAAGGAGTGCGCACGTGGCTCAGGAGAGGCAGGGGCATGCGGCCCGCAGAAGGGGAGGGCCTCATGCGGCTGGGGGAAGGCTCTTATGCGGCTCAAGAAGGCGGAAGCATATGCGGCTACGGGAGGCGGACGCTGTGCGGCTGAAAGGGAAGGAGCTTATGCGGCTGGGTCAGCGCGGTTCCATGCGGCCCTGGAAATGACCTGGCCTTATGCAGCTGGGAACGGACCGAGTCCCATGCGGCCAGGGAATGACGGTTGCATATGCGGCTAGAAGTGACGGGTGCATATGCGGCTGGCGGGGATCAAAGTTCCATGCGGCTCAATTGGGAAAAGCTCATGCGGCCAGGAGTTCATCCATAGTCATGCGGCTAAGTTCCAGGTAGTCTCATGCGGCCGGATTATCCTGCGGCTGGGGAACGTATGCGGCTAGAGAATTACTTGCCGCATGAAATTGTCATGCGGTCAAGTCCATGCGGCTGGATCCTGTTCTTCTTCTCCATTCTTCCGAGAAGAAGAACCAAGCAACCATGGCTTCCAAGCTTCATAAAACCTTCATCCAGAGTCCAAATCCGAACTTCCATAGGTCAAAATAGGGTAGAACGAAATTTTCTACAACATGGAATCATCAAAACTTGAAAATAATAATGTTAAATAGATCAAAACCCAAGAAATACAAAAATGAAATAAACTTAGTTCTACAAGAATTTAGCCATGGAAATTGAAAATGCCAAGCACTAAAGTGCTTTAGAATGTTGCGAAGAAGAGAATGGAACAATAAAATTCGGATTCCTCCATGAAGCAAGATACACTTGCCTAGATCTCTCTCTCTCTCTCTCTCTCTCACAGGTTGGTGAGGAGTTAATGGAGGAGAAGAAGAAGAGTAATAAGGAGAGAGAAAAGAGAGGGGGCTAATAAATGGGGATGTTGGTGGTAGGTAGGGGTTCTCCCCTTGGTCCATATAGAACCAAAAGCAACCCCAAACCGAACCAAGCCAACCCAAACCAAGATGAACCAAATAATAAAATATCCAATAAACCAAACAAGGATACATGCAATACAAGATAAAATACGTACACGTATTCCAAGATACGTAAACGAACAATCAGGCATTACAACTCTACCCACCTTAAAAGAATTTCGTCCTCAGAATTCAATTAAGAGGCTAGAGAGACAAGGACGAGCTATCACAAGCAAGCTATAACTAGGCAATCAATCATTCATTCAAGCAAGAAACTGAGGGCATAAGGCATAAGAAAGACATTATACCTCACGAGTCAAATAGGTCGGGATATCGCGATCGGATATCATCCTCACGCTCCCACGTTGACTCATCCAAAGAGTGACGACCCCAAGCAACTCGGACTAACTTAATAGTCTTGTTCTTGAGTATCTTCTCTCTTCGGTCCAATATAGACACGGGCCTCTCCTCATACGAAAGGTTGGTACCAACAACCAATTCTGAATGATCCATGATGTGGCTCGGATCTGGGATATACCGTCACAGTTGGGATTCATGGAATACGTCATGCACCTCTCTTAGCGACGGCAGAAGAGCGAGACGATAGGACACATCTCCTACGCTCCAGAATATCGAACGGTCCTATATACCTAGGACTAAGCTTTCCCCGTACGCCGAAACGAATTACGCCACGGTTAGGCAAAATCCTCAGGAATACATGGTCGTCGACAGAAAACTCAAGAGGACGTCGATGAGAATCGGCCCAATGGCACTGGCGATCTTGGGCAACTCGAAGGTGATCCCTGACTCTTCTGACCACTTCAACTGTCTGGGCAATCATTTCTGGACCAAGCATCTGCCTCTCTCTAGCATCATCCCAGGCTAGCGGGGATCTGCACTTCCTACCGTACAGTGTCTCTAACGGTGCCATCTTGATACTGGCCTGGAAGCTGTTGTTGTACGAGAACTCCACCAGGTGCAGGTGATCTTCCCACGAACCACCAAAGTCAAGTGTACAGGACCGCAACATATCTTCAAGGGTCTGGATCGTGCGTTCCGACTGACCATCCGTCTGCGGGTGGTAAGCTGAGCTGAACTGGAGGTGAGTCTCCAAACTCTCCTGTAGACTACGCCAAAAATGTGACGTAAATCTTAAATCTTGGTCCGAGGTGATACTGACTGGAACACCGTGCAATCTGACGATCTGCCGGAGGTACATCTCTGCTAGCTGAGCCGTCGACTGACCAACTCTGAACGAAAGGAAGTGAGCCACCTTCGTGAGCCGATCAACTATAACCCAAATAGCATCTCGACCAGCTGGGGATCTAGGTAATCCAGTCACGAAATCCATGGTCACATGTTCCCACTTCCATTCCGGAATCGGTAAGGGCTGAAGAAGTCCAGCTGGCCTCTGATATTCAGCTTTAACTTGTTGGCAAACTAAACACTGAGGGACAAACTGGGCTATCTCCCTCTTCATGCCATTCCACCAAAAATGCTGACGAATATCACAATACATCTTCGTCCCACCGGGATGAATGGAATACTGAGAACTGTGAGCTTCCGCCATGATCTTCTGCTTGACATCTCCACTGGGTACACAAAGACGCTTACCATGCCGAAGTGTGACGTCCCCGTGGATGCATAACCCTGGTCGCTGTCCTGCCTCATACTCTGTTCTGAGTCGCTGAAGCTTGGAATCTGCCGACTGCGCCATCTGGATCCTCTCGACTATGTTGGACTGAACCTGCATGCTGGCCATCAATGCTACATTAGTAGAAAGGACGACTTCTATTCCCATCTTCTGAAGATCGGCTAATAACTACGGCTGCGCTGTGAGAAAATAAACTCCAGCTCTCCTGCTCAATGCATCTACAACAACGTTGGCCTTCCCAGGATGATACTGCAGGTTGACATCATAATCCACAAGAAGCTCCAGCCATCTCCTCTGACGCATGTTAAGATCGTTCTGGGTAAAAATATACTTCAGGCTCTTGTGGTCGGTAAAAATCTCCACCCTATCTCCATACAAGTAGTGCCTCCACAACTTAAGTGCAAACACTACCGCTGCCAGCTCCAAATCATGGGTTGGGTAATTCCTCTCATGATCACAAAGTTGACGTGACGCATAAGCTATTACCTTCTCATGCTGTATCAAAATGCATCCCAAACCTCTGCCTGAAGCATCACAATATACTAAAAATTCTCCGGTCCTATCTGGAAGCGTGAGAATGGGTGCCGTCATCAAGCCTCGCTTCAACTTCTTAAAAGAATCCTGGCACTCTGCTGTCCAAGTAAACTGTGTATCCTTGCGGGTCAACTGAGTCAAGGGCGCTGAAATCCGAGCAAAGTCTGAAACAAATTATCGGTAATAGCCGGCTAATCCAAGAAAACTGTGAACTTCTGCAACTGTGCTAGGCACTGGCTACGACTCTATAGCCCTGATCTTCTGGGGATCCACTTCTACTCCTCCTCTGGTGATGATATGACCCAAGTATGAAATACGATCGAGCCAGAACTCGTATTTACTAAACTTGGCATATAACTGGTGCTCCCTGAGAATATGAAGAACCATACGGAGATGCTGCTCATGCTCCGCTACACTTTTGCTGTAGACCAGGATGTCGTCTAGAAACACAATCACGAACTGATCCAAATAAGGCATAAGGATACGATTCATGAGGTCCATGAATACTGTCGACGCATTGGTTGCTCCAAATAGCATCACAAGGAACTCCCAAAGCCCATATCTCGATCTAAAAGCTGTCTTCGGGATGTCCTGCTCTCTGACTCTGATCTGATGGTATCCTGACTGCAAGTCGATCTTCGAGAATACTGCTGCCTCCTTGAGTTGATCAAACAAGTCATCTATCCTCGGAAGAGGGTACCTGTTCTTGATTGTTACTGAGTTCAAGATACAATAATCAATACATAATCTGGACGTACCATCCTTCTTTTTCATAAGAAGCATCGGGGCTCCCCAAGGTGATCCACTAGCACGAATGAATCCCGTGGTTCTGAGTTCTTCAATCATCTTCTACAATATCTCTAATTCTGACGGTGCTATCATGTAGACTCTCTCTGACACTGGGGCTGTTCCGAGAATCAAGTCGATGGTGAACTCGATCTCCCGCTCTGGCGATATTCCTAGAAGCTCTTTTGGGAAAACATCAAGAAACTTCTCAACTATCCGAGGTAACTGCACTGCTGCTACTGCCATCCGCAATACTGGAGGAGAAGGTTCAACTTCGCCTCAGAAGAAGGAAAACTCTGGCTCGTCTGGAATGCTAAAAACAACCCTGCCAATGTAGCAGTCTATTCTAGCATACTGGTTTCTCAACCAATCCATCCCTAAGACCATATCATAATCGGCCATCGGGAACTCTATCAATCTAGCGGGGAACTCTCTACCGCTAACTACGATCCGACACGAAGAAAATACTCAATCTACTCCCACAAGTTCGTTACCAGTAAGTATATTGAGCCTTACTGATAATGACTCGGGCTCCAATCCTATCCGTGTCGCGAATCATGCAGACATAAATGAATGTGATGCACCATAATCAAATAAAGCTGAAGCTGAAAAGGAGTTGACGAGAATAGTACCTGCCACTACCTCTCCTGGTGCTAATCCTTCCTCTGCGGTCATCACCATAGCCTGACCATGACCTCGGAGTGCTGGTCCCCTCTGCTGAAATCCTCATTGCCTGTTCTGACTCAAGGCTTGGGCTTGTGCATACTGCTGAGGGTGTTGTTGCTGAAATGCCTGTGACTGGGGCGGCAAGGGCCTCTGAGGCTGATACTGCTGCTGCTGGACTGGAGCGGGCCCTCTCACCTGTCACCCCCAGTTTTCAGAAACAGGGGTATTTTTGTCATTTTACATTTTTGAATATTTTTAAAATTTATTTTATTATTTATGATATTATTTTGGGGTTGAAATTTATTTTATTATTTATGATATTGTTTTGGGGTTATTTGAGTCGGGTTCGAATTTTAACTCAATCCGACTTGAAACGGGGACCCGGGGGTAGTTTGACTCTAGTGGGATCCACACACTAGTTATACATGGCCCACATGATATTAATTTTAGTCCACATAATAGAAATATTTTAGTTAGAGGTTAGACTAATTATTATGGATAAGGTTAGTGTGATTAGAGACTTTAGAATGACTAATTTAGCCCCAACCAATTAGTCCTTTCCTAATACTCATAGAATAGGTTAGTGGGGGCATTTTGGACCTTACCATAATAGGACAAATAGCCCCATATGGCCAGCCACTTTGGGAGAGGATAGGCTCAAGTTCATTTCATTATTCTCATCCACACTCTCTCTCTTGTTCTTTCCCAAATTTCTTGAGAGCAATCCCTAGCAATTTCTTCACCAAATCCTTCCATTTTGCCACCAAATCTTCTTCTTTCCTTCTCCATTCTAGCCAAGGAGGAAGCTACCCAAGTTTGGGAGGATTCGGAGCTCGTTCGTGTCTTTTTGGAATCTCTACATGTCGGTGTCGCTCCGGGAAGGCTTTTCTTCGATTCGATCTACCGGGAGGTATAAATCCCTTCTTCTTTTTATTTTCTCATGCATATAGGTCTATTTTGAACCCATAGGAATGACCTCCATGGTTGTATCTCCATTTGTGTCCATTTCGTGTCCATTTGGAGGTCATAGGAGTGTCATTTGTGTTGTAGTTGTGTCCATGTGGGAAAACCCCAAATTTGGACACACTATGTGTTGTTGTTATGTATGAATGAATTATTACATATTTAATCTCATATTTTTGTATTGGAGATGTGTTCTATAGTGTCTCATATATATATATTAGTGTAGAGAGTGAGTTCTTGATATATTATGTTATATACTTGTGTTCTTTTGTCTCAAACTACCCACATCCGTCATGATTTTTATCCACGTTTTTAATTTTAGTCCTAACTTAGAAATATCATAACTTCTAGCTCAAAGCTCGGTTTAATCTTTTGTTTTTTTAAAAGAAGCGTATTGAAATTAGCTTTCCAAAAACATATATTAATAGGCCTAATTCTTTCTGTAACTTTCTGGAGAATTATTTAAGTGTCAGCTGTACGAAAGACAAACGTGTTCTCGGTGTTTTCGCGATTCCGGGAGTTTTCGGAAACGAAAACGCGATCCGTTTGAAGTTTCGGAAAGCTAACACATAGATCTATAAAATACTTTAATCCTAGATTTTAATTCATGCTGAGATGGTACAGTATTGATTATTAGTAGGAGTTACTATTCGGCATACGCATTTTGTGCACCTTTGTGTGTAATATAATGTTCTATTTGATTTTAACCCATGTTAATGTATATATATTATGTAATTAAATAGAGAATGCAAACATGAGTAAATGTTTAAATAAATGATGTATGAGGTGTAAGTATCCTATCTAATGTAAGCATGTATAAGTATGGCTTGTAATGAATATGTAGGTTCCATAGTATGTAATGTATGGTGCATATAGTAGTGCAAGAGAATAAATGAATGATGAATGAATGCAAGCATGAATGTAATGTAATAATAGATGTAATGAATGCAATATACAAGTTAATGAGATATAATGTTCTATGTTAACACAAATCCTATATTACCTCATGTACCCCTTACACTATGTAGACACTATCACACTTGACACTTTGTTCACTTACACTTTGACACTCTTTGATATGTATACACTATGTATGCCTATTTAACCCTCACTTGCCCCTTTTCCATGTTCACATACACACACATAGCCTCTTAAATAAGTATTTATGAATACAGTTAACTTAGCTATGTATGTATATTATATATATGTTAGCATATTATGTTGTAATATATAAGTTTATATAACCATTTGAAATGCCATGATTATAGACCTAATGTTGAATACCAATATATGCATGTGTATATATGTGTAGACATATATAGTTTAAAGTAATAGATTACCTAGTGTATATCCAATGTGAATTCTTGCCTATTTGAGTATTGAATAATTGCATGCTATATAGAGTTGGGTGTATGTTGGCTTGTATAGCCTTGTATTGATGTGTGCTTGCTAGGATAGTCTTGGTTAGGCCTAGTAAGACTTGCTGGGTTAGGACATGACCTAGTTTGACTAGTGCAGTTGACCAGAGTTGACCAAGGGTTGACTTTGGCCTAGTTTGACCTAGATTCATGTAGAATGCTTTGTAGTACTTTATATTACCCTTCTGGACATGTTGTGACTTGTGCTGTTCTAATTAGGAGCCAGACACCTCTCCTCGGATAGTATCTTTACCTTGGACATTCAGATATCAGGCGAGTACATTCTCTGATCGTTTTATACTTATCACGAATTATATTCTCGCTCTAGATTACTTTTACTTGATGCTGTCACGTTATCATCACGGATTGGTACTATATGGATCTCTTCTTGGGATGTTATCCCCCTTAGCGAGTGCATCGGATACTTTATGACATGTGTTTCATGTACATCATGTATTCTTTGCTTCTGCGTTATTCATGTACACTCATGTTCTCTCATGTTCTTACATGTACTCTCATGTTCTTACATGTACGTTCATGTACTCTCATGTTCTTTCATGTACGCTCATGTTTCCTCGTGTGTTTCTTGTATAACCAAAACATCATGTCCGTAACGTAACTTGAATAGATCCTTGTGTATTGATTATGGGTAGGGGTGAGTATAAATGGTCATGTGATTTACCCATTGTAATGTCCCAAATTCGTGATACGTATTTAGTATACGTATACGTGTTTTGGACCCATATTTTATTTAAGTCATGATTAGTTATCTTGGTTTATTTTGCATTGGCTTGGTTTTAATTGGCATTGATAGTTTAATTGGTTTTAATGGTTCATTGGTTTATTTTGGATTAGTGAGGCTTGGTTTATTTCATGGTTCATTTGGTTTAAATTGCTAGAGAGAGGGTTTATTGGCCTTGACTTGGTTTACCTTGGTTTATTTTGACTTGATTTATTTTGGGTTGACATGGAGAACCACCACCACCATAAATATCAATTTCCCTCTCTCTCTCTCTCCTCATTTATTTTCTTCATCTTCTTCCTCATTACTCTTTCCTCTCCACCAACCACTAACCTAGGCAAGTTGCATCTTGCTATCACTTGAGGGCTATATTTTATTTGTCTAATAGCTCTATTAGCTCATTTTAAGCAATATTAGAACTTGGGTTTTCTCCATTTGGGGCTTGGAATTTTGTAGATCTAGGATTGAAGTATTTTTGGATTTTGGTGGTTTTGATCTATAAAACTTGTTCATTTTCATGTTTTGATTGTTCCATGTGGAAGAGAATTCAATTTTACTCAAGTTAGAACTTTGAAAATCTAGATTTGGCTTTGATTTGACAAAGATATAAAAATTTGAATTCTTGGTGTTCTTGGTGTTCTTCTCGGCCTGGAGAAGCAGCCTGCAGCCTGCGCTCTTTAGCACAGTGCTGGACTGTGCAGCCCGTCTCGGCCTGCGCTCTTTAGTGCAGTGCCGACCGTGCAGCTTGCCCTATGGTGAACTGCGCTCAGCCCCATGCGCCAACCATTCCTGCGCACTTCACCTCTGCGCAGTTCACTCCTGCACAGTCTGCTCATGCGCAATCCATCCCTGCGCCGTTCACTCCTGCGCAGTCTGCTCATGCGCAATCCACCCTTGTGCAGTTCACTCCTTCGTAGTCTGTTCATGCGCAATCTGACCCATGCGCCCTCTGCCCCTGCGCCCTATGCCCCTGCGCACTTGGCACCCTGCGCAACTGACACCTGCGCAATCCAACCCCCTGACCCCTTGCGTAATCCATTGGCTCTTGGAGTTTTGGTTTTATTTCTTTAAGCTTGGCTCTTCTATAGCCCTGTATATTGATATTTTATTAGATATTTTACGTCCATTTTATATCCTTACGCCTTTTGTCATGAACTTGATTTTACTTAATATGTTTGGAATGACTATTGTATATGGCATGGTATGACAAGGAACTAGCATAACACGACAGTGACCCGTAGTGGTGCACTCCTGACATGACCAACCTGACTTGATAGTGGCCCGTCGTGGCGCACTCCCGACAAGTACCCTGACATAATTTATCTTGATAACTTGATAGTAGCCCGTGGCGGCGCACTCCTGACTTGACTTGACGTGTAACTTGTAACTTGACTTGTATAACCAACTCTGACACTGTGGGTGTTCCTGCTTGCTTGCTTATACAAATAATCCAGTCCTGTCCTGCATCATGTCTAGGAGGGGACTCCTGAGTACCACGGTCAGGAGTACCTACTGAAATGGACTAAGGTCAATGATTAGTATAATTCACTAGACATGAAGAGATGTTCCCCAGTTACAGGCGATCCCGTTATCCCGGCCACAAATGTTTGGACTTGTAGCCTGCCGACGAGTAGGGCACATTTCCAGCCCACTGTTATGTGGGGCACCCACCATTGTCACTTAAATGATTGAACTCTATTGTCACTCTAATATATTGTACTCTCTAAATTGTCACTATAATGATTGCCTGGATAACCTGGATAGCTGCAGGGCCTGTGACTACTTGGAGCATCTCATTGCATCTTGCTAGTAACTAGGATTGTGATAACCC
Source organism: Iris pallida (assembly GCA_029216955.1). Lineage (NCBI taxonomy): Eukaryota > Viridiplantae > Streptophyta > Magnoliopsida > Asparagales > Iridaceae > Iris > Iris pallida. The sequence goes on along the minus strand of JANAVB010006389.1, from coordinate 12,812,320 downwards.
TAGTTAGTTAATGTAGAAAGCCATAGGCTATGATTGGCCGTGATTGATTGGATGGAGTCTAGTTCAGTATAGTATTGTCTAGAAGTGATTGATTGCAAGATTGTACTAGAATGATTGAATGATTGTCACTCCAGATTATCACTATAATGATTGTACTCTATTGTCACTCTAGCGTATTGTACTCTTCATTGTCACTTTTATCATTGTACTCTCTCATTTTTTTCCCCTTAATGATTGTCACCGTTAGCAATAAATGATCAGAGACTAAGTTCCGTTCAGGTGAAGGGTTACAATCTCGGTCCTTGTTTGGTTTAAGGATTGTAACCTGGCTTCCGAAATAGTACCTTCGTCTTCTCTTCATATATTGCCCAGCTATATTTTATTTAGCATGATTTTCCAGTTGTCTTACGTCATTGACGCTTCACTTAATTACTTTCTCTGATTGGGACAAGTGCATTGGTAGTGCACAAACCTTAATCTGTGTTACTTATTATTTCTTACATGTTGAATGCTAATGATTTGTTGGTTTTAGTCCTAAGTAAAGCCTCCTTTGTGGCACTTGCTCTTTCTGGGGTCTGACCCAGCTGGTTTTGTATGGCCAGATACCGGAGCAGCACCAAAGGATCTCCCTGCTTTCCAGCCCGATGGTGGTCATCCGGCGTAACCAGGGCATCGAGTGAGTTTCTTTTGTTCTCCCACTATAATATTGTAAATTATTCTTTTGAGGCATTTAGCCGACGAACAAGTGTAAGCTCGGTTGCAGCTTGTACTTATTGTCTGCCTACGGGCTGTAACATGATTGACAAGCCCCGGGGGTTGATCATGTATGACTGAACTCTTGCTAGTCCTCACATTTTGTAATGACTAGCTTCATGATCATTCTGAATATGTAATGTATGGGACGCCTTACTATTGTGTATTTGGTGGTCTGACATCTTATAATTATTATTAGTTGGTTAAGATTGAGACAATAGGCTATTTTATGACCTTAAGAGACTGATGGATTGTAGTGAAACCCTCACATATCTAGACAGCCGTGACCGTATAGCGGCGTGGATTCCACTCCGTTATACGTAGCTGGCTATGTACGCCCCCGCTCTCCAGTATTCTGGTTCTGGGGCGTGACACCCATCATGTACACTCTGTTACTTTTCATGTTCATCATGTACAACCTAAGCCAATTACATGCCATCTCGTACTCTAAATCACTAGTCACTTACAGTTCTTACCTATCATGTATATATATTTCCAGTTATCAAATATCTCTCATGTTTTCATGTACATCTTCTTACAGCATTTCATGTATCTTATTCTATTGCCTGCTTTATATTTCCTGACATGATATGAACTGCATGAGATGTATTGTGCTCGCTCCTGTCCTGACTGGACCTGTTGATAAATTTTACAGATAGCCTGGGATTGCCTGCTAGCCTAGAGGAGACACAGTAGAGGTTGTTTAGATAGTTATTTTATTTTGTCTGGAGTTGTATTTACTTGTGGATTACTGTATTTGAGTTTTGAGATGTATTTCTGGGATTATGTATCTTAGACACTTAGACTTCTATCTCCTGTATCTCTTTTGGATTTCATGTTTACCTATCTTTATCATTCTACCTTAGATTGTGATTGAGTTGTACATCTGTGTTGGCCTCCTTATGGAGAGTATTCATATTATGCTAGTTATAGTTCATGACCTAGAACAGCGTTCTACCGCCGACACTGCGGCGTAGGCTGGGCGTTGTTACGTACTCGTACCCTCACGGTGGGTGCGGGTCGTGACATGTTTTTAGTGGTGGCCCATGCAGGTCGAGTTTATGTAGTGGTATTCGAACTAGAGTACCACTACAGCCTGCAGTAGGAATAGGATATATTTTGAAGGTACTCACTCACAGTTAGGATTCCTTGAGAGATTCCTGGGATGACCCTTGAGAATCTTATTTTAACTTCGATTTGAAATATGTTTTTCCCTGATTTGATTTACCTTTACTTCCTGTTATTGAACTTGATTTGATGGATTATTGTTGAATTTTGAATCTTGATGTTAGTGGTTGAATTTGAGTCTGTATTTTTATGATTTTTGATGGATTATTATTGAATTTTGAATCTTGATGTTAGTTGTTGAATTTGAGTTTGTATTTATATGTATATGTACATTTTTTTGGAATTAAGGTATAACCTGATAACATACTTGATAAGGACAGTGAAAAAGGTAAAAGTCTACTTTATTATGGAATTTAGAATTTATTGCAGTCATATTTGCTAGCATGACAAGGACGTAGAGCCTGATATAGCTACACTTATCTTAGTTATGAAATCTAGATTTTCTTGCAGCCATATCGGGTGGCGTGGTAAGAATTCTAGATAACATGATTATAGGGTGTATGCCTTATTATGGACTCTATCTTTTATTGCAGCTATGCTTATTGGCGTGGCAGAATTCTGACAACATAATTTCAAGAAGACGCATATGATTATCAGATTGTACCTTAAATATTTTTGAACATTTTTTCTCTACTTTTGTTTCAGTCCTTCAAAAAAAAAAAAAAAAAGAAAGAAAGAGAGAATTGTTATTTGTTTTTTTTTTGTTTTGTTTCTCATTTATTTAACTTAGGAGTAGCTTTAGATGTTTTTATAAACTTTGTGTAACTTCTTACTATGAAATTCTTCTTAATACAATGAATCGATGATTTTGCTAGACTTTATCTTGGATTTGAAAATTTAGCTCTGGGTTTCAAAATGGGTTTTTCTTTTAAACAGATAAGTAAAAATAGATTTTATCGTTATTTCTTTCTTACTATTATTCTTGTATTAAATAATAATAATAATACTGTCTTGATTACGTCAATCACCTGCTTGCAACCTTGGTAGGAATCTAATTGTTGGTCTTAACGTAGAATTAAAATTTTATATTGGGACATGAGAATATATATGAATATATATAGTGGACACTTTTCTGACACTTATGCATGCTACACTTGATTTCCACCTATCTGAATACATATTAATATGTCGTTAATGTTTAAATTTTCAAAACCCCAATATTTCCGATTCTCTGCTTTTTCTAGCTTAACTCGTAATTTAAATATAAAATTTCATGATAATAGTTTTATTTATATCACTGCACATGTATGTTATACGTAGGGTTTCAATTCAAAAAAAAAAATTGGTTGAGTTTTGTGTTTAAATTTGTCAAATCTGAGACTGTGTGCATATTAATCCTTAATACGGGATTTTAAATGTTAGTTCAAATTGATTGTTTTAAATGTAATATTTAGAGTTGTGTACATTGTTGTTGTAGGGATATAAATTTAGGTTCCATATTCTTACATGTTAGGTTGTGATAAACATTGAGTTGGTTTTGATGTGCAAATTCTCTAAAATCCTGAAAACTGAATACATGTTAACATTTTTACATTAATTTTCATGTTTAGTTCAATTTCAGATTTAACATGTAATATTGAACTGTATGCGTAGATAAATGTATTGATAGTATATTAGGGTTTCATTTCTATCATGTTAGGATATATTGAGAGCATTGAGATTAGTTGTGATGTTTCAAACTCCTAAATTTTGAAATTGTATTATGTTAATATTGCACTGGTTTAAATGTTAGCTTATTTTCAGATTTTGTATGTAAATGCTGAACTAAAACTGGGTTTAACCTTTCAATACTAAGCTATAACCCTGTACAAGAACACACATACACCCTAACTTAGTATACCCTGTCATGTAACCTAACTCTTCCTCTCTATGTCATGATTATATATCTATATAGATATATATAGAGCTTAGGCATACATGTTATAATGTATATACATACATAACTAAATCTCTACCTCTTTATATATACATATATAAATGGTTAGCCATGCATGTTATGAGCAAATGAGTTGTGTATTGTAGATTGTTTAACCAATATGCCATAATTAGTGTAACTTGATAGTTATTGTTTGAAACCCCAAATCCTTCTATGCACTTTCATGTATATTTCACATACACACACGCCTATTATCTAACCATATGAACATGTCCACATACACCCATACACACACGAACTACATAACTTGTACATAATGCTAGATTTTCCCTCTCTAACGCTATATATATAAATATATTGTGATTGGATTTCCATGCAATTGGCTTTCATTCTTTAACTTTTGATTTTGAATTTCTTGAATAGTACCCCTTATTAGATAAATGGTAGTTAACTTTATTTTATTTTGATAAGTACCAGTTTTCATATAGGATGGTAGACTGCCTTACAGTCTTGATGATTGTTATTTCTGTATCTTTTCTAGTTTAGCACCCTAGATTGCTTGTGTGTTTTGATACCATATGACTGTTTTGGTTTAGCATGACTAGTATACCTAGATGAGACTTTCACTACCACCGTATGTCATGACCCTGTATGTCATCCTTTTAAATCGTATGATTGTTTAAGTTTTGAGACTTTGATTGTGGGGGGTTTGACCTAGAAGGAGTATGAACATTTTAATTTTGAGGATAAAATTTTTCTAAGGTGGGTAGACTTGTAACACCCAGTTCTCTAAAATGAGGGTAATTTTGAAATTTTGTAGTTTTAATCATTTATTGATTTGACATTTAAATCATGATATGATTTTTGATAATTTTTAAATCATTTTAAATCTATTTAAAATCATGACTTGTGATTTTGATGTTTTGCTAGTGATACCCTAGAGACTGTTTGACCTAGAGCCTAACCATGTGATTATGATATTTTAATGTCATTTCTGGCCTAAGGATATTTTGCATTTGACCTCTTTAAATTATTTTGATATTTATTGCGTTGGTGATTGTTGATTTTGACCTTTGATAGGTGTGATTTTGTGATGGTTTTGTGTCCGTATCGGACACGTATCAGTTTTTATTTACAAATGTTTGATGTGCCTCAAAGAGATTTTTTTTATTGCTAATTTTTTTTTGAAAAGTATTTGAATGAGATTATTTTCTGCATGTGTTTCCTGTGATTGCTTTGTTTTAATTTCGAGAACGAAATTTTTTTAAGGTGGATAGATTTGTCACCCCCAGTTTTCAGAAACAGGGGTATTTTTGTCATTTTACATTTTTGAATATTTTTAAAATTTATTTTATTATTTATGATATTATTTTGGGGTTGAAATTTATTTTATTATTTATGATATTGTTTTGGGGTTATTTGAGTCGGGTTCGAATTTTAACTCAATCCGACTTGAAACGGGGACCCGGGGGTAGTTTGACTCTAGTGGGACCCACACACTAGTTAGGCATGGCCCACATGATATTAATTTTAGTCCACATGATAGAAATATTTTAGTTAGAGGTTAGACTAATTATTATGGATAAGGTTAGTGTGATTAGAGACTTTAGAATGACTAATTTAGTCCCAACCAATTAGCCCTTTCCTAATACTCATAGAATAGGTTAGTGGGGGCATTTTGGACCTTACCATAATAGGACAAATAGCCCCATATGGCCAGCCACTTTGGGAGAGGATAGGCTCAAGTTCATTTCATTATTCTCATCCACACTCTCTCTCTCTTGTTCTTCCCCAAATTTCTAGAGAGCAATCCCTAGCAATTTCTCCACCAAATCCTTCCATTTTGCCACCAAATCTTCTTCTTTCCTTCTCCATTCTAGCCAAGGAGGAAGCTACCCAAGTTTGGGAGGATTCGGAGCTCGTTCGTGTCTTTTTGGAATCTCTACGTGTCGGTGTCGCTCCGGGAAGGCTTTTCTTCGATTCGATCTACCGGGAGGTATAAATCCCTTCTCCTTTTCATTTTCTCATGCATATAGGTCTATTTTGAACCCATAGGAATGACCCCCATGGTTGTATCTCCATTTGTGTCCATTTCGTGTCCATTTGGAGGTCATAGGAGTGTCATTTGTGTTGTGGTTGTGTCCATGTGGGAAAACTCCAAATTTGGACACACTATGTGTTGTTGTTATGTATGAATGAATTATTACATGTTTAATCTCATATTTTTGTATTGGAGATGTGTTCTATAGTGTCTCATATATATATATTAGTATAGAGAGTGAGTTCTTGATATATTATGTTATATACTTGTGTTCTTTTGTCTCAAACTACCCAAATCCGTCATGATTTTTATCCACGTTTTTAATTTCAGCCCTAACTTAGAAATGTCATAACTTCTAGGTCAAAGCTCGGTTTAATCTCCCATTTTTTTTAAAAGAAGTGTATTGAAGTTAGCTTTCCAAAAACATATATTAATAGGCCTAATTCTTTCTGTAACTTTCTGGAGAATTATTTGAGTGTCAGCTGTACGAAAGACAAACGCGTTCTCGGTGTTTTCGCGATTTCGGGAGTTTTCGAAAACGAAAACGCGATCCGTTTGAAGTTTCAGAAAGCTAACACATAGATCTATAACATACTTTAATTCTAGATTTTAATTCATGCTGAGATGGTACAGTATTGATTATTAGTAGGAGTTACTATTCGGCATATGTATTTTGTGCACCCTTGTGTGTAATATAATATTCTATTTGATTTTAACCCATGTTAATGTATATACATTATGTAATTAAATAGAGAATGCAAGCATGAGTAAATATTTAAATAAATGATGTATGAGGTGTAAGTATCCTATCTAATGTAAGCATGTATAAGTATGGCTTGTAATGAATATGTAGGTTCCATAGTATGTAATGTATGGTGCATATAGTAGTGCAAGAGAATAAATGAATGATGAATGAATGCAAGCATGAATGTAATGTAATGTAATAATAGATGTAATGTATGCAATATATAAGTTAATGAGATGTAATGTTCTATGTTAACACAAATCCTATATTACCTCATGTACCCCTTACACTATATAGACACTATCACACTTGACACTTTGTTCACTTAGACTTTGACACTCTTTGATATGTATACACTATGTATGCCCATTTAACCCTCACTTGCCCCTTTTCCATGTTCACATACACACACATAGCCTCTTAAATAAGTATTTATGAATACAGTTAACTTAGCTATGTATGTATATTATATATATGTTAGCATATTGTGTTGTAATATATAAGTTTATATAACCATTTGAAATGCCATGATTATAGACCTAATGTTGAATACCAATATATGCATGTGTATATATGTGTAGACATATATAGTTTAAAGTAATAGATTACCTAGTGTATATCCAATGTGAATTCTTGCCTATTTGAGTATTGAATAATTGCATGCTATATAGAGTTGAGTGTATGTTGGCTTGTACAGCCTTGTATTGATGTGTGCTTGCTAGAATAGTCTTGGTTAGGCCTAGTAAGACTTGCTGGGTTAGGACATGACCTAGTTTGACCTAGTTTGACTAGTGCAGTTGACCAGAGTTGACCAAGGGTTGACTTTGGCCTAGTTTGACCTAGATTCATGTAGAATGCATTGTAGTGCTTTATATTACCCTTCTGGACATGTTGTGACTTGTGCTGTTCTAATTAGGAGCCAGACACCTCTCCTCGGACAGTATCTTTACCTTGGACATTCAGATATCAGGCGAGTACATTCTCTGATCGTTTCATACTTGTCACGAATTATATTCTCGCTCTAGATTACTTTTACTTGATGCTGTCACGTTATCATCACGGATTGGTACTATATGGATCTCTTCTTGGGATGTTATCCCCCTTAGCGGGCGCATCGAATACTTTATGACATGTGTTTCATGTACATCATGTATTCCTTGCTTCTGCGTTATTCATGTACACTCATGTTCTCTCATGTTCTTACATGTACGTTCATGTACTCTCATGTTCTTACATGTATGTTCATGTACTCTCATGTTCTTTCATGTACGCTCATGTTTTCTTATGTGTTTCTTGTATAACCAAAACATCATGTCCGTAACGTAACTTGAATAGATCCTTGTGTATTGATTGTGGGTAGGGGTGAGTATAAATGGTCATGTGATTTACCCATCATGTACACTCTGTTACTTTTCATGTTCATCATGTACAACCTAAGCCAATTACATGCCATCTCGTACTCTAAATCACTAGTCACTTACAGTTCTTACTTATCATGTATATATATTCCCAGTTATCAAATATCTCTCGTGTTTTCATGTACATCTTCTTACAGCGTTTCATGTATCTTATTCTATTGCCTGTTTTATATTTCCTGACATGATATGAACTGCATAAGATGTATTGTGCTCGCTCCTGTCCTGACTGGACCTGTTGATAAATTTTACAGATAGCCTGGGATTGCCTGCTAGCCTAGAGGAGACACAGTAGAGGTTGTTTAGATAGTTATTTTATTTTGTCTGGAGTTGTATTTACTTGTGGATTACTGTATTTGAGTTTTGAGATGTATTTCTGGGATTATGTATCTTAGACACTTAGCCTTCTATCTCCTGTATCTCTTTTGGATTCATGTTTACCTATCTTTATCATTCTACCTTAGATTGTGATTGAGTTGTACCGCTGTGTTGGCCTCCTTATGGAGAGTATTCATATTATGCTAGTTATAGTTCATGACCTAGAACAGCGTTCTACCGCCGACACTGCGGCGTAGGCTGGGCGTTGTTACGTACTCGTACCCTCACGGTGGGTGCGGGTCTTGATATCACCAAAGAACTAGAAAGGTTGGACGATGTTGAACTACCCCTATTCGGGCAGGACCCCACCTTATGATCTGCTGCTCCACAAGCCAGGCACAATCCCTGCGCCCAGCGACATTCTGCCACCACATGTCCTGGCTTCTCGCAATGAGAACACCCCACTGCGGAAGACTGCTTTTGCTTCTGCTACTGAGGGTACGTAGGGGCTGAATGTTGAACCGACGTTACTGATGCAGTCCGCCTCGGAGCTCCAATAGTCAAAGCCCTGACAGCCGGGGCTGGTGCTGAAGACTGATTCATCTGGCCGTGAGATCTCTTTCGACCTCCGGCCCTATCCACGATCCTCTGGGAGGTATACTCATGCCTCCTAGCTGCTCTCAAGACTGCATCAAAAGTCTGATGCTTAAATTGTTCCACTGCTAATAGAATCTCGAGATGGAGCCCCTGCTGGAATCGCTGAGCTCTATCATACTCGGTGGCCACCAAGGAGGGAGCAAACCGACTAAGTCTAGAAAACTCGGTCGCATATCCGTCGACCGTCCTGCCCATCTGCTTCAGATTGGTGAACCTCATTTGTAGATCGTATCGAGCTACAGCATCGAAGTACTTGGTCTGGAATCTCTCTCTGAATACTTCCCAAGCAATGGGTGCCACTAATCCAACGGCCTGCGCCGCCCCACCAGCTGCGGGCAAGATCTAACAACTGCAGGCGCACTACGGCCACCTTCTCGTTTTCTGGGGTTCTGGCTGCTTCTAGAATGATCTCAGTGTCCTGAAGCCAGGCATCAGCAGCAATAGCATCTTCGCTGCCATCGAAGAATGGAGGGTTCAAGCGCTTAAAGCTATTGGCCGCGCTGTTACCCTGATGACCTCCTCGGGTCAAAGCATCGGTCACTGCCTGGTGCAAGGCATCTCCTCGACGATCTTGGAAAGCTATCAAGGTCCTAATGAGACCTACCAAAGTGCCATCATCAGGTTCTGCAGGCTGAACTGGCTGGACTGGTGGCTCTCCTTCAATAGGCACAACTCTGGAGGCTACTTCTGAATGCTAAGCTTGATCTCCGGGTTGCTGCTGGTCCGCGGAAGGTGCTCCGCCTTGCTGATCAGCAGGGCCAGGTACAATGCTGCTGAAGAAAACGACATAGAAAACAATAAGGAAGGACCAAGATAGATCAATGATACAAGCATGTGATCAGGTCAAGATTCCAGGGATTCAGAGGATACGAACAGAGATCAAGGACGAGTGCTGATTGAGACATCTATTAGGTAAACCCTCACATATCTTAATTTACAAGACCTGTATGGGACACCACTTAAACCATGTAATGCCCCAGAACCAGAATACTGGAGAACGGGGGCGTACATAGCTAGCTACGTTTATTGAAGTGCAACCCACCTCGCTATAACGGTCACGGCTGTCTAGATACATGAGGGTTTAACTACAAGCCAACAGTCTCCTATGGTCATGAACAAGCCTATTGTCTCAATCTCAAGCAAGCAATAATAGTTACAAGATGTCAGAGCAACAAATATATAATAGCAAGGCGTCCCATACATTACATATTGGATGATTATGAAGCTAGTCGTACAAAAAGTCAAGACTAGCAAAAGTTCAGTCATATATGATCAACCTTAGGATCTGTCAATCATGTTACAGCCCATAGGAAGACAGTAAATAAAGGTACAATACGAGCTAACACGTGCTCGCCGGTTAAATGCCTCAAAAGAATAATTTTTACAGTAAAGTGGGAGGACAAAAAGAAACCCACTCGTTGCCCTGGTTACGCCTGGTGGTGTCACGACCCGATCCCAACTAAAGGGGTCGAACCGGATCATGCCCAGCCTGCACCGTTGTTGAGACGGCGGCAGTAAGCTGTTCAGTAGCAGGTAACCATACAACAACACTATATTTGTCACAACTCAACATCGAAAAATTTAAAACTTTATTAAACTTTTACAATGAAATGAAAGATACAACTTAAACCATTTTCTACATACATCATGAATAAAAGAAAACTCTAGACAAACAGCTCATCAGTCTCGAATTCCTCGTCTTGGGATCGCGGAACAAAGCCTCATCAGTGATACCTAAAATATTGGGTCTCCAGTCAGGAGGGAGCAAAGTATAATTCATGCTAATTTTAAACAGTTAAAATAAATAATAGAATTATGCACTTTTAAAACAATTTAGAAATGACCAGTTTTTAGCAGTAAAACAGTATGTTTTGAATAGGCAATAAATATGACCGGCTTGGGTTGTACAGTTGTATCATATGGATACGATATGGCTTATCCCCGTGTGTATGAGGGGTAAGCTAACACAGTCAGTATACAGTTTTGGATGTGGTCATACTCATTACACTACTCCCCCAGTCCCCAATCAGTAGAGTAGTTGCAGTCAGTACTCTCCGAGAGAGTTTCGTGTTTGCATCGTGGTTTAAACTTACAGTAAAACAATTATTAAAATAACTGTAAAACCAACACAAACTATACTTGCCTCAGGAAAATGACTGGAGAGATGAGTTGGTACCGAGGAGGAACGTCAGGTATGTCTTCGCGTTCCTACAGTTGAGAACTCGACTTAGATCCGCTATATAACCAAGCTAAGTGTGCTAGTTGCAATCTCTAGTAACAAGTCCTAGTCAGGTTTTAAGTTGTTATTAAGCTACAGCTAACGTTTACGTCGCAAGCTATGTGCGTTGATTAACCGGTTAATTTGATTATTTGGGAAATAATAACAAGAACAAATTATCTTTGGAAAACTTTGTGTTTTTTTTTTTAATATATCTATAAAATATAGTTTCTTCTAGTGACAAATCATGAACTAGTTATCCTACTAATATTTTATCCATTTATTTAAATTCTTAATTAATTATATTATACGCTCTAACTACGATTATCCATTCAAACCAAAACCACCCAAGATCAACATCCACCCAGAAAGAAAGTAAAACCTACACTATGCAATACATGGGCACAGCTAATCATCCTAGAGTTATGGGCTTATGTCCTGTACAATTCTTTTACATAAAAGAGAAATGTTTAATTACTAAATAAAATGTGCCGTAAATAGATAACTATAATAAATAACTTAAGCATTAAATAAAAATAATTTTAAATTAAAAGTTAGAGTCTCAGACTCGGTCCATCATCAAATCTAGCTAATACCTCAACGCCCGGTCGGACCGGTGCGTTTGTATTTCGCTAGGGCCCACAGACCGGTACGGTCATCGCCCGAAAATCAGTTTTAAATTCATTTTCCGAAACCAATTTTGAAATCAAAATAAATAAAGTTTTGTAAAAATTTGGGCAGCATTTCCTCTATTTCGGGACAACCCAAAACTGGGAAATGTGCCACAAAACCTGCAATTGTTCCAACCAAATAATAATCCCGAAAATATAACCACCAAAATAATTTCCAACCACAGGACCTTCCCGAAATACCCAAGAAATCCAAAATCAACCAACAACATACAAAAACCCAACAGACAAAATCACAGAATATGCTAACGCAGCTAACCGAATCTACTACGTAGCTAACCGGATTTCCGAAGGGGAAACCGGGGACCGATATCATCACAGACTATCAATGAAAAGCAACGGGACAGAGAATTATACCTCGGTGCTCGGCTAGAGCTCTCAGATGATATAGAAAGAAAATAATAATCCTGCAGTGGCGTCGACGTCGAAACGTCGGAAAAGTCCAGAATGGGCTCGCTGGCCAGAAAAGATCCCGCGAAGGGCAGCGACGACGGCGGACAGATCTGGACAGCGCCGAGGCAAGGGGCGCGGGGTGCGCTGTCGAGCGCTGGAAGGAGCCACGCGTGCTGGGGCGCACGCTGGAAGAAGTCGGCGCGGGTGCGCGCCGGACGGGGAGGGCGCGAGGGAGGCTCGGCCGCTCGGGACAAAGGGCGCGGCGGTGCTGGACGACGGCGGGGCTCCGACGTGGTCGGCCGGCCGCTCGGAAAGAGGGCGCGCTGGCTTGGCCGCGGTCGGCCTCGAAGTCGCCAGGAGGCGCGGGGAGAGGGGCTCGCGCGCGGGGCGGTTGGCCGGGCTGGCGAGCTCGGGGTGGCGAGATCGCGCCGGAGGGGGAAGCTCGGCCACGGATTTGGGGGTTTGCTCGGGGTAGGTGAGGGGGTTTTGTGGAATTCTTTTCCCAGAGAGAGGTTGTGAGGGAAATAATGAGAGAGAGGTGAGATGAGTTTAACTTTCTTCTCTGTCAAGAATGAAGAGATCGTGAGAGAGTGGGAAAAGTGGTAGGGAGTTATTAATAGAATGTGGTGATCAGTACGTGTGGTAGGAAGAGAGGGAGTTTATTAAGGGGTGGTGGTAGTAAATGAACGTGGAGGAGTGGGGTGAGTAAATAGAGGGAGATGGAGAGTTGGGGAGTTGATGGGTTGGGAGTTATAAGGAGTTGAAAAATGAATGCTGGAGCTCTTGAGTGGAGGAGAGTAATAGTAGAAAGAATGGAAATGGTTTGAAAGAGTTGGGTCATACGTGAGTTGCTGGTCCTTCGGGACCAGCTCAAACAATTATATTTTTTTAATAACCAAGTCAAATCTGGGTTTAAGAAAAGAATGGATTTGGGCTCAGGCCTGGGTCTGGGCTCGGACTCGGGTCAGGGTCCGAAAATCAAAAGTCCATGTTATATTTATTTTGAAATTATTTCCCACTCAAAATATTTAATAATAATAATATTAATAATAATAATAATTTTAGAAAAATTGCTACTAATATTAACACAAAATTCCATTAAAAGATTAACACGAATAATGGGTTTCACAATCTTCCCTCCTTAGAAAATTTCGTCCTCGAAATTTAAAGAGTAGGGTAGGAGAATCAAACAGCTACGGGTACTACGCCCGTAACTCAGGTTCAACTATAAGAATTTTCAAGGCAGTCGTGGATGAGACGGTTTAGGGACAAATTTCATTTATGATATCATCCATACAAAAAATACAAAAGCGAACCAAGTACACGAGGTTGATCAGACCATCATGCACCGGTCCTGATTAGACATATATTAGTGGATGCATCCAATAAAATACTGTCATGATCAAGCTTGATAAAATAGCTTGCAAAACTAGGCTAACTTAGCAGCGGCAGTCAAGTTTAGAACAAAAAGATAAGGAATAGAAGTTATGTGATAGCTCAAATTCTGATCTTCTTCTCACCTCTGACTACGCTTGCAACTGGTTTCTCTGGCACTGAAAGGTTGAGTCCAATCTTCAGCTCTGAATTATCCAATATGGGATTCGGATCCGAAAATATAGCGTCTGAGATGTGATACGTAGAAGACGTTGCACACTCTCGAGATTAGCTGATAGAGCTAACCGGTACGCTACTTCCAACTCGTCTTAAAACTTCAAATGGCCTGATGTACCTGGCTCAACTTTCATGCTCTGCTAACACTGATCGTTCCTCTGGTAGGAGAAAATCTTCACAAAAGACACTATCTCCTTCTTCAAACTCCACTGATTGACGATGCTAACTTGGTAGTTGTTGTAAGGAAACTCTACCAATTTTAAATGATCTTCTCCAAGACCCTCCAATTTCCAAAACATAAGACCTAATATATCTTCAGGCGTCTGGATTATCTTCTTTGATTGTCTGCTGGTTTGTACTCCATAAATTCGGTAGGGGTGCTCTCGTACAATGCTGCCAACTTCTCGGTGAATAAACTAACCTTGAAGGGAATAAAGTGTGCTGACTTAGTCAGTCGGTCCACTATAATCCAATTGGTGCCCTTCCCTCCTTGGAAACAAGGCAATCCTTACTCAAAGTTCATTGTTATATGCTTCTACTTCCACTCCGAATTGTCCAGCGGCTCCAACAAACTTGTTGTTCTCTTGCTAAATTCCTCATGTTGACAAATTCACATCTAATCCCATACCTGGAATTGTCCTTCTTTATTCCATAACACCAATCAATGGAGGCATATTCCGATACATCTTATTATCTCCTGAATTTATGGAATACTGCGACTGGTGCATTTCTTTCATCAACTCGCTCCTCCGTTTGTCAGCCAATACGTAAAATCTCGTACCATTCTTCAGAGTTCCACTGCTGATCAATTTAGAAACCCTCAAGTGTTCCTGCCAACACTTGATCTCTAAGCCTGCAAAGTACCTCGTTTGAAACTACGATCTCTTGATTTTGTCCCTCAGCCTCGAACTTCATCAATACTGAATCAGCATCCAGCTCCGTCCGTCTATCTCCAGGTAGTATAACCTCCAGTCCAAACTTCTCGATGTCTTCTAGCAGGTGCTAGTCCTTGGCTAAGAACTCCGCCATCAGTATCGACCAAGTGCATCAGCGACCATATTAGCCTTACCTGAATGGTACTGCAGGTTGATGTCGAAATTCTTCATCTGCTTCAGCCATCTTCTCAGTCTAACATTCAGCCCTTTCTGAGTGAAGACATATTTCAGACTTTTGTAGTCCGTATATATTTTCACTCCCTTTCCATAGAAATCATGCTTCCATAGCTTCCAAGTAAAGATAATTGCAGCAAATTTCAAATTAGGTGTGGGATGATTCTTCTCATGAGTCTGTAGTTGCCTACATGTGTAAGCAATTACTTTTCCATGTTGTTGAAGAACGCAGCCCAGTCCTTTTCCAGAGACATTACTATAAATTGAGAAACCACCGGTTCCAGCGGGTAGCGCAAGGATTGGTGTAGTGGTAAGCCTCTTCTTCAGCTCCTCCATGCCGCCTGGCAACTTTCGTTCAGATGAACTCTTCATTCTTCCAAGTGAGCTTCATCATCGGCTCAGCAATCTTGGCGAAATCCTTCACAACTTCTGATAGTAGCCAGCCCAGTTCAAGAAACTTCCGAATTGAACTTAGGGTATACCACTTTTCAACAGCAGCTATCTTCCATCGAAATTTCTTCTCTTGACAACATGGCCAAAAGTCCACCTTGTCAAAATCCACGTTCAGATAACTTACCATAAAACTTCTTTTTCCTCAAAGTTTCTAAAACTTCCTCAGGTGTTCCTTATGCTCTTCTTCAGTCTTCAAATATATCAGAATGTTATCTATGGAGAAGATAAACTGATTCAAATACTCATGAAAATCTCTGTTCATGAGATTTATGAACACAGCAGGAGCATTTGTCAGTCTAACGTCCTGACCACAGAAAACTACCCTTACTTGGTATTTGAACGCCGTCTTGGAAATGTCCTCTTTCCTGACTTTGATTTGATGGTAGTCAAATCTTAAGTCAAACTTCGAAACACCCTAACTCCACACAACCAGATCAAACAGATCCTCGATCCGGGCAGAAGGTACTTGCTCTTTAGTGTCTGGTAATCGATGCACATCCGTTGTTCCATCCTTCTTGGGCAAAAACAAGATAGGTGTTCCCTAAGGTAAAATTTCGCCCTGAATAAATCCTAGAGCCTTCATTGCTCTGGTCCTTCATCTTCTTGGCCACCTTCGGATTGACTCTGTAACATCCTTTAGAATTAGGAAAAGAGCCAGGGACTAGGTCAGGGGTGAATCCTGTGTCTAGATCTGGGATAATCCGGGAAGACTATCAGGGAAAACATCTGCCATAAAGGTGTAACTAAAACTTCTATTCATGTGGAGGATTACAGCAAAAACTCTTATGATTGATCTAGGGGCATCCTGATACAACTTCCAAAAAGATGATGCTATTCAGCAGTTCTAGGTACTATTCTTCATGGTTCTGGCTCTTGTATGAGCAGTCTCTAACTGCTTCCTTTTCTATGAACCTCGAGTATGCATCATGCCTTATTGTAAGAAGCAGGGTCTGCTGGATAGGAAGAGGGTCCCTAGGTTGTGGCCTAACAGGTGTTGCTGGGTTATGAGCTCTGGTTTGATAGAAAGATAAGGGGCAGTCCTTTACCCGATGTTCAGCAGATCCACATGCCAAACCTTGTCCCAATCTCTTGCGGCAACTAACGGCCTGATGACCAGGCCTCTTGCAATAGTTACAAGCCCATAGCTTCTTACGACAAGGCTACCGGAAAGTAGAGTACTTGATGGGACCCAAATATCTTCTAAATTCAGGGGTATCCTTTCTAGGACGAGGTTCTGCTCTAACTTGATTGGAGATAACTAAGACTACATCATTGACGTTCTTCATGTCTTCTCTCGTGACATTCTTCTGTTCCTGCTGGGCTTCATATTGAGCTTTCTGGAACTCCAGGATTTCTTGAAATAGGGCAACCATTTGGAAGGTGTTTGCTGGTACTGGTGGAGCAACAACAATGGATACTCCACCAAGGAAACGCAACACAGTTTGAGATGAGGTAGAAATCGCCAGTGCAGTGAAAACTTCACTGGATGCATTATGAGGACGGTCAAACAGCCGCGAGAGAAAAGACCCTGGGCTTGGTTGAGGAGATGAGGTATGATCCGGAGATGACACCTCATCGCCAGCAGGATTTGGTCTTGTCAATGGTCATTCTCTGGAAGGTTTAGGTCGCATACATAAGCAAGGTAGCCTACCGGTCTATAATCAAGCAAAAATATTTATTTATAAAATATTTCGGTCCTATGTCGTGACAAATTGATGTTCTTGTGTTCTAGTTGCTTCTAGATAGGTTTTCCTAAGTCATTGTTGTTGGGACCTGCATGGGCCACCACTAAAAACATGTCACGATCCGATCCCAACTAAAGGGGTCGAACCCGATCATGTCCAGCCTGCACTGTTGTTGAGACGGCGGCAGTAAGCTGTTCAGTAGCAGGTAACCATACAACAACAATATATTTGTCACAACTCAACATCGGAAAATTAAAAACTTTAATAAACTTTTACAATGAAATGAAAGATACAACTTAAACCATTTTCTACATACATCATGAATAAAAGAAAACTCTAGGCAAACAGCTCATCAGTCTCGAATTTCTCGTCTTGGGATCGCGGAACAAAGCCTCATCAGCGATACCTAAAATGTTGGGTCTCCAGTCAGGAGGGAGCAAAGTATAATTCATGCTAATTTTAAACAATTAAAATAAGTAATAGAATTATGCACTTTTAAACAATTTAGAAATGACCAGTTTTCAGCAGTAAAACAGTGTATTTTGAATAGACAATGAATATGACCGGCTTGGGTTGTACAGTTATATCATATGGATACGATATGGCTTATCCCCGTGTGTATGAGGGGTAAGCTAACACAGTCAGTATACAGTTTTGGATGTGGTCATACTCATTACACTACTCCCCCAGTCCCCAATCAGTACAGTAGTTGCAGTCAGTACTCTCCGAAAGAGTTTCGTATTTACATCGTGGTTTAAACTTGTAGTAAAACAATTATTAAAATAACTGTAAAACCAACATAAACTATACTTGCCTCAGGAAAATGACTGGAGAGATGAGTTGGTACCGAGGAGGAACGTCAGGTATGTCTTCGAGTTCCTACAGTTGAGAACTCGACTTAGATCCGCTATATAACCAAGCTAAGTGTGCTAGTTGCAATCTCTAGTAACAAGTCCTAGTCAGGTTTTAAGTTGTTATTAAGCTACAGCTAACGTTTACATCGCAAGCTATGTGCGTTGATTAACCGGTTAATTTGATTATTTGGGAAATAATAACAAGAACAAATTATCTTTGGAAAACTTTATGTTTTTTTTTGTAATATATCTATAAAATATAGTTTCTTCCAGTGACAAATCATGAACTAGTTATCCTACTAATATTTTATCCATTTATTTAAATTCTTAATTAATTATATGATTACGCTCTAACTACGATTATCCATTCAAACCAAAACCACCCAAGATCAACATCCACCCAGAAAGAAAGTAAAACCTACACTATGCAATACATGGGCACAGCTAATCATCCTAGAGTTATGGGCTTATGCCATGTACAATTCTTTTACATAAAATAAGAGAAAATGTTTAATTACTAAATAAAATGTGCCGTAAATAGATAACTATAATAAATAACGTAAACATTAAATAAAAATAATTTTAAATTAAAAGTTAGAGTCTCAGACTCGGTCCATCATCAAATCTAGCTAATAACTCAACGCCCGGTCGGACCGGTGCATTTGCATTTCGCTAGGGCCCACAGACCGGTACGGTCATCGCCCGAAAATTAGTTTTAAATTCATTTTCCAAAACCAATTTTGAAATCAAAATAAATAAAGTTTTGTAAAAATTTGCGCAGCATTTCCTATATTTCGGGACAACCCAAAACTGGGAAATGCGCCACAAAACCTACAATTGTTCCAACCAAATAATAATCCCGAAAATATAACCACCGAAATAATTTCCAACCACAGGACCTTCCCGAAATACCCGGGAAATCCAAAATCAACCAACAACATACAAAAACCCAACAGACAAAATCACAGAATATGCTAACGCAGCTAACCGAATCTACTACGTAGCTAACCGAATTTCCGAAGGGGAAACCGGGGACCGATATCATCACAGACTATCAATGAAAAGCAATGGGACAGAGAATTATACCTCGGTGCTCGGCTAGAGCTCTCAGATGATATAGAAAGAAAATAATAATCCTGCAGTGGCGTCGACGTCGAAACGTCGGAAAAGTCCAGAATGGGCTCGCTGGCCAGAAAAGATCCCGCGAAGGGCAGCGATGACGGCGGACAGATCTGGACAGCGCCGAGGCAAGGGGCGTGGGGTGCGCTATCGAGCGCTGGAAGGAGCCACGCGTGCTGGGGCGCACGCTGGAAGAAGTCAGCGCGGGTGCGCGCCGGACGGGGAGGGCGCGAGGGAGGCTCGGCCGCTCGGGACAAAGGGGCGCGGCGGTGCTGGACTGCTGCGGGGCTCCGACGTGGTCGGCCGGCCGCTCGGTAAGAGGACGCGGCGCTGGCTTGGCCGCGGTCGGCCTCGAAGTCGCCGGAGGGAGGCGCGGGGAGAGGGGCTCGCGCGCGGGGCGGTTGGCCGGGCTGGCGAGCTCGGGGTGACGAGTTCGTGCCGGAGGGGGAAGCTCGGCCGTGGATTTGGGGGTTTGCTCGGGGTAGGTGAGGGGGTTTCGTGGGAATTCTTTTCCCAGAGAGAGGTTGTGAGGGAAATAATGAGAGAGAGGTGAGATGAGTTTAACTTTCTTTCTCTGTCAAGAATGAAGAGATCGTGAGAGAGTGGGAAAAGTGGTGGGGAGTTATTAATAGAATGTGGTGATCAGTACGTGTGGTAGGAAGAGAGGGAGTTTATTAAGGGGTGGTGGTAGTAAATGAACGTGGAGGAGTGGGGTGAGTAAATAAAGGAAGATGGAGAGTTGGGGAGTTGATGGGTTGGGAGTTATAAGGAGTTGAAAAATGAATGCTGGAGCTCTTGAGTGGAGGAGAGTAATAGTAGAAAGAATAGAAATGGTTTGAAAGAGTTGGGTCATACGTGAGTTGCTGGTCCTTCGGGACCAGCTCAAACAATTATATTTTTTTTTAATAACCAAGTCAAATCTGGGTTTAAGAAAAGAATGGATTTGGGCTCAGGCCTGGGTCTGGGCTCGGACTCGGGTCTGGGTCCGAAAATCAAAAGTCCATGTTATATTTATTTTGAAATTATTTCCCACTCAAAATATTTAATAATAATAATAATAATTTTAGAAAAATTGCTACTAATATTAACACAAAATTCTATTAAAAGATTAACACGTATAATGGGTTTCACAGGTGGTCACCATCGGGCTGGAAGGTCGGTAGATCCTCTGGTGCTGCTCCGAAATCTGGCCATACAAAACCAGCTGGGTCAGATCCCAGAAGAGCAAGTGCCACAAAGGAAGCTTCACTTAGGAACTAAAACCAGCAATTAGTCACGAGTATAAATAATAGTAAGAGCTGGAAATGAAGAAAATATACCAGGACGATATACGACGAGATAACCATGGAACTGTTCAGATAACCAGGTTACAATCCCTAAACCAAACAAGGACCGGGGTTGTAACCCTTTATCTAAATAGAACTTGGCTTTCCACCATTTATCGGCAGCTAACATAAGAAATGAGGACATGTGACAATCTTGTACATGATCAAGACAAGACTAGACTGGTTGTTCCCCATTCAACAATTACAGCCAAGCAATAAGTACGGCTTGATACTTTAACTAACTAGGGTTATCACATGCCTAGTTACTAACAAGATGCAGCGAGATTATTCCACAGCCAGAAGCCCTACAGACCATCCAGGTTACCCAGGTCGAATATTAAAGGTTGAATTCAGGTGGGTACATCGTCCAGGAAACGTATGTACCCTTAAGTAGCTTGAAGGGTGCAACACATGACAGTGTGCTGGAAATATGCCCTACTCGACGGCAGGCTACAGATCCCAGGCGCGCCCAGGTAACGGGATTGCCTGTAGCTGGAAAATCTCTTCATGACTACTGTATTATTCTAGTTATTAGCCTTAGTCCATTTCAGTAGGTACCCCTGACCGTGGTACTCAAGGGTCCTATCCTGAGCATGATGCAAGACAAGACTGGTTCATTTGTACAAGCACAATCGCCTACGGTGTCCAGGTTATTCATACTTGTCATGTCATGTCGTGTAGCCGTCGCAACAGCAATTCGAGGTATATCATGTCAGGTTACTCGTCAGGAGTGCGCCGTGGCAGGCCACTATCATATCAGGTTACTTGTCAAAAGTGCACCACTACGGGTCACTGACGTGTTCTGGAATATACAAAAATAACATTGCACAAGTATTCCATCAAGAGGCCCAACTTATAATGAGGGTTACAAGACATGAGTCCAATAAATAACAATTAAGTCATAAAATATAAGGTTTTGTGGCTCAGGATTACTGGGTCCCATGCAGCCATTAAATGAGTGCACACATGGCTCAGGAGAGGCAGGGGCATGCGGCCTGCGGAAGGGGAGGGCCTCATGCGGCTGGGGGAAGGCTCTTTTGCGGCTCAAGAAGGCGGGAGCATATGCGGCTGCGGGAGGCGGACGCTATGCGGCTGAAAGGGCAGGAGCTTATGCGGCTGGGTCAGCGCGGTTCCATGCGGCCCTGGAAATGACCGGGCCTTATGCGGCTGGGAATGGACCGAGTCCCATGCGGCCAGGGAATGACGGTTGCATATGCGGCTAGAAGTGACGGGTACATATGCGGTTGGCGGGGATCAAAGTTCCATGCGGCTCAATTGGGAAAAGCTCATGCGACCAGGAGTTCATCCCTAGTCATACAGCTAAGTTCCAGGTAGTCTCATGCGGCCGGATTATCCTGCAGTTGGGGAACGTATGCGGCTAGAGAATGACTTGCCGCATGAAATTGTCATGCGATCAAGTCCGTGCGGCTGGATCCTGTTCTTCTTCTCCATTCTTCCGAGAAGAAGAACCAAGCAATCATGACTTCCAAGCTTCATAAAACCTTCATCCAGAGTCTAAATTCGAACTTCCATAGGTCAAAATGGGGTAGAACAAAATTCTCTACAACATGGAATCATCAAAACTTGAAAATAACAATATTAAATAGATCAAAACCTAAGAAATACGAAAATGAAATAAACTTAGTTCTACAAGAATTTAGCCATGGAAATTGAAAATGCCAAGCACTAAAGTGCTTTAGAATATTGCGAAGAAGAGAATGGAACAATAAAATTTGGATTCCTCTATGAAGCAAGATGCACTTGCCTAGATCTCTCTCTCTCTCTCTCTCTCTCTCTCACGGGTTGGTGAGGAGTTAATGGAGGAAAAGAAGAAGAGTAATGAGGAGAAAGAAAGGAGAGGGGGCTAATAAATGGGGATGTTGGTGGTAGGTAGGGGTTCTCTCCTTGGTCCATATCGAACCAAAAGCAACCCCAAACCGAACCAAGCCAACCCAAACCAAGATGAACCAAATAATAAAATACTCAATAAACTAAGCAAGGAGACATGCAATACAAGATAAAATATGTACACGTATTCCAAGATACGTAATACGAACAATCATGCATTACAGAAATGATCAAAATTCATCTCTATTTATAGTTTTTCCAAAGACAGAACTCTGGCAGAATTCGGACAGAATTCGGACAGAACTCTTTGTAATAATCCACAACTGAAGGAAGACCAAGTTAAAAATCTAACGTTCACATAACGTTCACTAACCGAACTCTGGCCAAACTCGGGCCTAGTTCTGTCAGGGTTGGTCAGGGTTATTTTAAAAATAATTTTTAGGCTTTTTGAAATCCTTCAAAAGCTTTTGTAAATAAGGGATATTTTTCAAAAACATAGGTCATTTTTTAAAACGATTTTGGATAGCCTATTTGTCAGTACGACTCGGTGTACAATGTATTCCTAGACTCAATAAAAGTAAAAATTATATTGTATAAAGAAATACAGTCTCGAGTGGCAAACAAAGCTTCGGTCTTGAACTTGAGTAGATATCCGATCTTGATCAGTGTTCAAGTGTCCAAAATGTCTTGAGTAAACATCTGAGTACCTCCGTATATCGAGACAGTATTTGATCAATTATTAAAATCAGGTTTGACCATGACCAATGGGCCAACAGTCTTCTCTATTTTTAGCATCACTTTTGGCGATGCTTGATAGAGCAGTAGGACGAAGTCCTAGTTTGCTAATAATTTTGCTTCATAGTGCTGCTTATAGCGATACTTAACGTCACTTTTGGTGATGTTATGCCCGTTGTTAGCCTCACATACAATAAGACTAATACGAAAGTGTCACGCCCCATAACCAGAATACCGGAGAGCGGAGGGATGACTCAGCCAGCTACGTATTACGGGTAGATGAATACCGTATAATACGATCAATGCTATCTAAAAGACGAGGGGGTGCATACTACATGAAAGTCTCACTAGGGTTACTCAACATCTATTGTCTCAATCATTCAAACAAGAAGCAGTAATAGAGAACATGTAAGATAAAGCAGTAAGGCGTCCCAAATGCTCAGTCAAAATATTCTTAAGATCTGGCTTTACAAAACATAGCCAGATGATATGACAAGATATACACAATCGTTATCAGCTGTAGTCTGACTTAGTTACAATTATGTAAAGTAAGCGCAAGACAGTCCGACTAACATGTCGGTGCCAAGCGGCAAAATGTAAAGTAAGTAGTAAAATGAGCAGGAAAGCAAGGAACCCACTCGTGTCCCCCTTCGATCATCCCTCTAGTATTGACCATCTTGGAGGTGGAAGTAAGCTGAGTCCTCGGGAGCTAGCACTAAATCTTGCCATGCAAAACCAGAGAGGTTAGACCTCAAATAGCAAGTACCACAGAGGAAGCACGACATGAAGACTTAGAACCAGTGGTAAGAGTTAAAAATATGGTAAATAGGTCTTTGCTTGCTACTGGGGTTCACACAACATCACGACACTTCAAGCCAACTTTTCAACCAAACAAGGATAGAAGTTGACCCGTCATGTCCTGACATTCTGATCATCTCAATAGTTAATAGAGTATGTACAGTACACAAACAAATCAATTTAAACGGCAATACAACTACTATGGCTTGATAACTGTAAGTTCCAAGTTGCCCTGGAAATATGCAATAAGGGATTCCTCAGTTCTTACAATGTACAAGCAAGACTAGTCTATCCAATAATCAATTGCGCCAATCATGAATTAGACGTGTCCCAGCGGGATGCCCGTCATCAATATATTAAAAAATATATAAACAGATACCACTCCCTGTCCATGTGGCAGGTTTGCAGTATCTATGGGAACCAGCCGACGTGTAGGGGCACTAATTGTCCCAAGATGGCTGCCATGTAAGAACTCGGGAATCCATTCTCTCCATGCAATTGTTATTTTATTTAACTTAATATTCCATATGTTAATTGAAATATCATACCGTGGATCATGGTCATTCAGAATGAGTACTTTCGTACAGAGTACGATATGCATAACTCTACAACGATGCCCGTGCGGTTAGGTTGTAGGTCTTATATAGCGTAATGCAACAATCAAACCTAGCCACAAAAAAATCTTGCTTTGACTGTAAGGTACACATGCTGCTTTTGTAGAAAATAAGTTGAAGTCTGCATGCATCCATATGCCAATGTTCGGGATAGACTAGTCGATTGCAATGGTTCATGGTTAATATATGAACGTGTCTCATTCAATTCGCTAAGACGACTAGCCAGTCTTTTAGTTCCAACTAGGAACGCATGATCAATCATTTGCTCAAGGTAACAATCAATGTCAATTCGTGACAAGCATGAAAGTCAAACTAGTATTTAGTATAGTCGAGTCTATAACTCTCAGGGTTAAGTTCCAGTCATACTGGATATCCATAAACCAATCAAGACACAGTGCACACTCCACACAACAATATGTATTAAAATATTAACATATCATGATTATATCGAGTTCATGTCAAAAAGGCGTAAGGATATAATAAGGGGTGCCATGCGCCCAATAAAGGCGAATCTAGGGCAATGGATGCCAGGGCCATACTGCGTCGGGCAAGGGGTAAGATACGCTTGTGCTAGGAAGCCTCCGGGCAGGGGAGTACGCCAAAGGAGTACGCCAAGCCAAGAAGTATGCGTAAAGGAAATACGCGTAAAGGAGGTACGCGTAAGGAATAAAGTTTACACGTGAAAGAAGTACGCCAAGCCAGAGGAGTACGCGTGAAGGAATACTCGTGCAGGAATATTCATAAAGGAATACGCATGAAGGAATACTCGTAAAGGAATACGCGTGAAGGAATACGCGTGCAGGAATACGCGTGAAGGAATACGCGTGCAGGAATATGCGTGAAGGAATACGCGTAAAGGACTACGCGTGAAGGAATACGCCAAGGCAGAGTAGACTTTATTTTACGCGTAAAATAGTCTTGACTTGCGTAATCCAGATTTTACGCTGACACGAATAAACGTGGGCGTAGAGCTTGATACTACGCAGGCACGTATAAACGTGGGCGTAAAGTTCCTCCAGAACTCCAAATTCCATGAAACCATCAATCTAAGCCAAAAATGGGATTTCCAAAGATCAAAATGGGGTATATCACAAATCTCAACAACCCGGAACGATCAAAACTTGAAAATAATGAAGTTTGATATATCAAAACCACCAAAATCTGAAAATAGCAAATTTTTAGATCTACAAAAATAAAACTTCAAAATACAAAATGTCAAGTTCTAAATTATCTTAGAATCACGAAAGGGAGATAAATGAACCATAAAAATGGGTTCTCATGTGGAAGCAAGATGTACTTGCCTAAGCTCTTGGTAGGTGGAGAGAGTTATGAGGAAGAAGCAGAGTAAATGAGAAAAAGTGAAGAGAGAGAAAGTAGTTGGGCTTAAAATGAAAATTGTGGTAGGTAGGGAGTTGGATTCATGATGAACCACCCTAAAATAAAACAAACCAACCCAAGCCGAAACCAAGTCAAAATAAACCAAAAGCTAAGCAAAAGCAAAAAATAAAATAAAGAAAAATAATTAGCATAAAATTAAAGAAATTAAATACAGAACAAATGTATGATAAATATTAAATAAATACATTCAAGCAGTACACGTATTAAAATATGTATTCTGGGAACGGGGAGTGACATCTCTACCCTCCTTAGAAAAATTTCGTCCTCAGAATTACAAATCCAAGTAGGCCAGAAACATCAGAGCTAGACTAATCCAAGTACAAGCAATTCTAGCAAGCAAGCAGTCATTCTACAATATCAATAGCAAGTAATATATATATATATATATTTATCAATCTACGATATCAAGTAATTTCTACTCATAGGGTGATAAGCATGAGGAATCAAGACAATTAAGGTACACGAAAAGAAATATACCTTGTGAGCCAAATAGGTGCGAATATCGTGATCGGATATCATCCTCACATTTCCACGTTGACTCTCCTAAGGAGTGATAACCCCAAGCAACTCGGACAATGCTAATTGTTCGGTTCTTGAGTATCTTCTCCCTTCGATCTAAAATGGACACAGGCTGTTCCTCGTAAGACAGGTTGGTACCCACAACCAGCCCAGAATGATCGAGGATATGGCTTGGGTCCGATACATACCTACGCAACTGGAATACATGAAATACATCATGCACCTCTCGTAACGAAGGTGGAAGGGACAAAAAATAAGCAACATTGCCTACCCTATCGAGGATAGCAAATGGGCCTACGTATCGCGGACTCAACTTTCTGCGAACACCAAATCTAATGACCCCACGGGTAGGTGAGATCCGCAAGAACACGTGGTCCCCAATAGAAAATTCTAGCAGCCTACGATGTTGGTATGCCCAATGACGATGGCGATCTTGCGCAACTCGAAGTCGCTCTCTAATCTCCTTAACCACTTCAACCGTCTGAACAATCATCTCTGGGCCTAACATCTTCCTCTCCCCGATATCATTCCATGCTAGTGGCGACCTACACTTCTTACCATATAGTGCTTCAAATGGTGCCATCTAGATACTGGCTTGATAACCGTTGTTGTACGAGAATTCGACTAAGTGCAGGTGACTCTCCCAAGATCCTCCAAAATCTAGGGTGCAAGCTCGTAACATATCTTCTAAAGTCTGAATTATTCTTTCTGATTGCTCATCCATCTGTGGGTGGTAAGCCGTACTAAATCTTAATTTGGTACCCAGGCTATGATGTAGACTCTTCCAAAAATGTGATGTAAAACGTGTATCTCTATCTGACACAATACTGACAAGGACCCCAAGCAGCCTGACTATCTGCTGCATATACAACTCTGCCAACTTTTTTGTAGATTGCCCTACTCTAAAAGAAAAAAATGTGCCACCTTCGTAAGCCGATCCACTATCACCCAAATAGCATCCTTACCACTTGATGATCTCGGTAAACCGATCACAAAGTCCATTGTGATATGCTCCTACTTCTATTCCAGGATAGGAAGCGGTTGTAATAATCCAGCTGGCCTCTATTGTTCTGCCTTCACTTGCTGACATATTAAGCAACGAAAAATGAATCTAGCTATCTTCCTCTTCATTCCGTTCCACCAGAAGTGCTGCTTGATATCTTTGTACATTTTGGTCCCTCCAGGATGTATAGAATACTGAGAACTGTGGGCTTCTGTCATAACCTCTTGTCTGATATCTCTACTTGGCACACATAGGCGTGATCCAAATCTAAGTGTACCATCTTCGTAAAGTTTTATCTCCTTCCTGAGTCCTGACTCACATTATGTCCTAAGCTTCTGAATCCTTGGGTCCCGTGCCTGAGCTGCCTTGATCCTGTCTACCAAGTCGGATTGAACTCGTAGACTTGCCAGAATTCTGATATCACTAGGAAGTATAACCTCGATGCCCATCTTTTGAAGATATTCTAAGATATATTTTTGTGATGTCAACATAAATGTACCGCCTCTCATGCTAAGAGCGTCCGCTACCACATTAGCCTTGCCTGGATGATTTGAAGCTCTACGTCGTAATTCTTGATCAACTTTAACCATCTTCTCTGTCTCATATTCAGTTCCTTCTGAGTAAAGATGTACTTCAGACTCATGTGGTCTACGTACATGTCCACTCGATCACCGTACAAGTAATGCCTCCATAGCTTCAAAGCAAATACTACTGCTGCCAACTCCAAGTCATGAGTCGGATAATTCTTCTTGTGGTCTCTAAGTTGTCTAAATGCATACGATATCACCTTTCCATGTTGCATTAGGACACACCCAAGTCTCTTTCCTGACGCATCATAATATATAGTAAAACCTTCGGGTCCAACCGGTAATGTAAGAATAGGTGCCGTGATCAACTTCTGCTTCAAATTCTCAAATGATGCCTGGCACTCTGTCGACCAAATGAATGGCACATCCTTTCGTGTCAAGCGGGTCATGGGTGCTGAGAGTCTTGTAAAGTCTGATACAAACCTTCTGTAATATCATGCCAATCCTAAGAAACTTCGCACATCTGCTACGGTCTTAGGTATTGGCCAACTTTCTACTGCTTCTACTTTCTTGGGATCCACTGCTACTCCAGCCCCTGATATGATGTGTCCCAAGAATGAAATACGATCCGTCCAAAACTCACACTTGCTGAGCTTGGCGTACAACTGGTTCTCTCTCAGAACCTGTAACACTTTCTTGAGGTGATCTTCATGCTCTTCATTATTAGCTGAGTATACGAGAATATCGTCGAGGAACACAACGACAAATTGATCTAAGTACGGTATAAAGATGCGGTTCATCAAATCCATAAATATTACTGGAGCATTGGTCAAACCAAACGACATTACTAAGAATTCGTAATGCCCGTACTTCGACCTGAATGTTGTCTTAGAAATATCCTCTTTCTGAACTCTCACTTGATGATACCCTGACCGAAGATCTATCTTGGAGAAAACCCTTGCTCTACTCAATTGATCAAACAAATTGTCGAACCTTGGTAGTAGATATTTGTTATTTACTGTTATTGTATTGTGCTTTCTGTAGTCAATGCACAATTTTGATGTCACCCTCAGATTTTGTTATACGTATTTTGGTATACGTGTACGTATCTTAGACCCGTATTTTGACTTGTCCTGACTGGCTAGCCTTGGATTTTGTATTTGGCATGGGTTAGTTAGCATTTTCTGGTTGGTGTGGTTTATTTTGGCCTTGGCATGCATCGAGTTTGGTTGGGTTCGGTTTGGGTTAGCATACAAACCCCTACCTACCACCATCCACCATTTATTAACCCAACAACCCTTCTCTCTCCTCATTCATTTCTCATTACTATTCTTCTTCTTCTTCCTTTCTCTACCGAACACCCCAGTAGGCAAGTGCATCTTGCTTTCACTTGAGAACCCATTTTGATGGTTCCAATGGCTTCTTAGCATGATTCTAAACCACTTTAGAACTTGAAGATTTTTATTTTGGTACATAAATTTTCGTAGATCTAGATTTTTAGCATTTGTGATCTTCATGGTTTTAATCTACTAAACTTGGTTGTTTTTCGAAAATTAAGAGTTCCATATAGTAGGAATTTCGATTTTACACAAGTTTGGCTTTTAAATGGTTGAATTTCATCAAGTCTTGGTCGAGATGGGGTTTCTTGAGCTTTTTGAGTCCCCATGGCTGTATGTCTCGGCCTTGAAGACGAGACGAGCCCTTTATGCACACGTTTTCATGTGCCAGCGTAGCATTTTCCCCTTTTACGCACACGTTTTCACGTGCATGCATAGTGTTCCCCTTTTTACGCCCACGCATTTGCGTGCCAGCGTAGTCTCTTCTACGCCGAGTTTATTCGAGCTCTACGCAGGGACTACTCGTGCTCGCGTAGAGTCTCGCGTGCGTATAGTCTCGCTCGAGTACTCGCGCGCGTAGAGTGTCTGCTCGCGTAGAGTGCTTGCTCGCGTAGAGCTATCTTGCCTTGTTCTTGCCCGTGTAAAGCCATTTTTACGGTCGGGGCCTCTTAGCCTAGCGTAGTTTCATTCGCGTAGAGGCTTTGAGCCCCTATGCGCATCCGTTTACTCTATTGTTCTTGCACCTCTTATCACGGACTTGATAACCTTGAATTGATTGATACGACTGGACTGATAATTGTACATGGCATGGTATAACAAGTAATTGACATGACATGACATGACAAGCAAGCATGATGGGAACTATTGAATGCTGTTGCGATGGCTAGCATGGCATAACAAGAATGAATGACCTGGACACCGTGGATGATTGTGTCTGTACAAATAAACCAGTACTGTCTTGCATCATGTCTAGGAAAAGGATCCCTGAGTACCACGGTCAGGGGTACCTACTTAAACTGACTAAGGCTAATAACTAGAATAATCTAGTAGTCATGAAGAGATTTTCCAGCTACAGGAAATCCCGTTATCTGGGCGCCCCATCATGGGATTTGTAGCCTGCCGTCGAGTAGGGCACATTTCCAGCACATTGTCATGTGTTGCACCCTTCAAGCTACTTAAGGGTACATGCGTTTCCTGGACAATGTACCCACATGAACTCAACCCCTAATTGCGTCCGAATAACCTGGATGGTTTGCAGGGCTTGTGGCTATTAGAACAATCTCATTGTATCTTGTTAGTAACTAAGCCTGTGATAACCCTAGTTAGTTAAAGTATCAAGCCATACTTTTGCTTGGCCGTGAATGTTGATTGGAGTCTAGCCAGTCTAAGCCTTGTCTTGTTCCAGTACATAGCTATCTTTGAACATGATTGTTCATGCTTACCCTTTTTATACTGACCTGAATAATTTCTCACCTTCTTGCCAGTTATTGTCCTATTAAATTTTATGTCTTATTTACCTTTCTCATTTTATGATTCTGATATGCTGGTTTTAGTTCTTAAGTGAAGCCTCCTTTGTGGCGCTTGCTCTTTCTGGGATCTGACCCAGCTGGTTTTGTGTGGCCAGATACCGGAGCGGCTCCAGAGGATCTCCCTACCTTCCAGCCAGATGGTGACTACTAGGCGTAATCCTGGCAACGAGTGGGTTATATTTTTGGCTCTCCCACTCTATTGTAAAAATATTCTTTTGAGGCGTTTAGCCGACGAGCATGTGTTAGCTCGATTGCACTTTACTTACTGTCTGCCCATGGGCTGTAGCATGATTAACAAATCCTAGGGTTGATCATATATGACTGAAACTCTTGCCAGTCTTTCACATTTTGTATGACTAACTTCATGATCATCCAAATATATAATGTATGGGACGCCTTACTATGTATATTTGGTGCTCTGACATCTTGTAACTGCTACTACTTGCTTGAGATTGAGACAATAGACTTGCTCATGATCATAAGAGACTGATGGCTTATAGTTAAACCCTCATGTATCTAGACAGCCGTGACCGTATAACGAGGTGGGTTACACTTCAATATACGTAGCTGGCTGTGTCCGCCCCCGCTCTCCAGTATTCTGGTTCTGGGGCGTGACACTTGATGATCCATCCTTCTTTCCTACAAGTACCACTGGTGCTGCCCATGGTGATTCGCTAACTCGAATAAACTTCTTCGCCTTCAGTTCCTCTATGTGCTGACAAACCTTGGCCTGCTCTGAATCTGCCATTCTGTAAACTCGATTTGATATCGGTTTAGTTTCAGGTGTCAACTCTATACTGAACTCAATATCCCTAACCGATGGTAGACCTGGAAGTTCTTCGGGAAATACATCAAGAAACTCTTCAACTACCTTCGGGACTTGAACTTCTTCCATTGCCGTCACTACTCTTTCTTTATGTTGGTAGATCTCTGATCTGACTAAGGTGAACCGCTTCATGCCTAGAATATTAAAAGATACACTCCCTCTACGACAATCTATTGTCGCATGACTGTCTTTCAGCCAGTCCATGCCTAAGATAACGTTGAAATTTCTCATAGAAAATTCTATCAACCTGGCGGGTAAGGGACGCACGCACACTACAACTCTACATGCTAGAATAACTCTACTAACTCCTATGAGCCCATTACCAGTGAGTATATTCAACCTCCCTGGCAATGTCTCGAATTCTATTCCTAGTCGTATCGCAAATTGAACAGATATAAATGAGTGTGATGCTCCCGAATCAAACAATGCTACTACAGGATATGAGGCGACGAGAATGTTACCTGCCACAACATCTCTCGATGCCAATGCTTCTTCCAAGGACAGATTGAATGCCTGCCCTCGGCCTCCTTGTTGGTTCTCATGCTACGGCCTAACCTGGTGCTGCTGCTGGCCCCTGCCTTGGTGATGCTGGGCTGGTCTATGTTGTTGCTGCTGTATCGGCGGTCCCTGCTGCCAAAATATCTGAACATGTGACATCAACGAACGTTGTACCAACGGTCTCACCGCTACCGCTGGTCCTTGATACTGGCCTGCCCCTGGTGCTGGCATAGCAGGAAATTGTTGTACTGGTCCTCCTGACCTCGAATTCATAGGACAGGTGAAAATCCGATGATCTGGACTTCCACATATCAAACACTGTCCGTTCAATGCCCGACACACACCTCTAGTGTGTCATGCCTTCCCACAATAAGAGCAGCCCGCTGGGGGTTGCTGGTTCTTCCTCTGCTGCTGTTGTTGCCTTGCTGGGGGTGCTGGCCCTCACATTGCCACATCGTGAATGCGAACGCCAGGGGGCTGTGTTGTAACTCTGGGCGCTGCTCCCCCTCCTCCTTCAATCTGATTGTGAGATCTCTTCTGACCTCCAGTCCTTGATGTGATCCTCTGAATTATGATCTCATGCCTCCGGGTTGCCGTCAATACATCATCGAAAGTCTGGTAGTTGTGCCCCTCTATCAGTTGCAAGAGTTCAAGATGAAACCCTTGCTGAAAGCCCTCTGGCCCTCTGTTGCTACCATCTCTGGGGTGAACCTACTCAGTCTGTAGAACTTTGCTGCATAAGCATCCACTGTCTTGCCAGCCTGCTTGAGGTTGATAAACTTCTGTTGTAGCTCAAACTGTGCCACAACTCCATAGTACTTCGTCTTGAACCTTGCAGTAAAATCATCCCAAGCTATAGGACGTCTGATGCCCAATTCTTCTGATTTTCCACCAATCACGTGCGAGGTCCTGAAGTAACAGCTTCAGTTGATCCACACGTTCTTCCGTTGGTACCCTAGCCGCTGTCAGAATAGCCACGATGTCCTTAAGCCATGCATCTGCTGAAATGGCATCTTTTGTGCCCTCGAAACGACGGGGGTTGTACTTGCAGAACCTGGTTGACGCCCCTGAGTCAGTCATCACTCCCCTTTCCAAAGCCGTTTGCAATCCTTGGTTGAGCAATACACTCTGCTCTTGCAGCTGAGTGTGCATGTGTTGCTGGGCCAATATCTGATGTTGCTGAGTAGCCATCATCCCTCTTATAATTTCCAGAAGGGCTGGTGTGTCTACTGCCATAGGGGTAGGTGGAACTGTTGGTAGTGTTGGAACCTCCGGATACTGCGGTCCAGATGTTGGTTCCACTATCACCTCTTCTTGGATGGTCTCTGGAGGTAGTACTTGCCTTTGTTGCTGACCAACTTGGTCATGTTGTTCGTGTTGCCCTTGTTGTTGCTATCCAGCTCTGACAGATGCGGACGAGGTACCCCTAAGGAAAGGGATAAGAGAGCAATCAAACGATCGGACAGAAAAGATCAATGAAGTCAAAGGATACCGAAATGTCAAGCTAGGGTCGAGAGTAACGAAATCATGAGATCAAGGAGAAACATGTGTGATTGAGACATCCTATAAATTAAAACACCCCGTAAGTCTGAATCAGACCTGCATGGGCCACCACTAAAATCTTGTCACGCCCTAAACCAGAATACCGGAGAGCGGAGGGATGACTCAGCCAGCTACGTATTACGGGTAGATGAATACCGTATAATACGATCAATGTTGTCTAAAAGGCGAGGGTGTGTATACTACATGAAAGTCTCACTAGGGTTACTCAACATCTATTGTCTCAATCATTCAAACAAGAAGCAGTAATAGAGAACATGTAAGATAAAGCAGTAAGGCATCCCAAATGCTCAGTCAAAATGTTTTTGAGATCTGGCTTTACAAAACATAGCCAGATGATATGATAAGGTATACACAATCGTTATCAGCTGTAGTCTGACTTAGTTATAATTATGCAAAGTAAGCGCAAGACAGGCCGACTAACATATCGGTGCCAAGCGACAAAATATAAAGTAAGTAGTAAAATGAGCAGGAAAGCAAGGAACCCACTCGTGTCCTCCTACGATCATCCCTCTAGTATTGACCATCTTGGAGGTGGAAGTAAGCTAAGTCCTCGGGAGCTAGCTCTAAATCTGGCCATGCAAAACCAGAGAGGTTAGACCTCAAATAGCAAGTACCACAAAGGAAGCACGACATGAAGACTTAGAACCAGTGGTAAGAGTTAAGAATATGGTAAATAGGTCTCTGATTGCTACTGGGTTCACACAACATCACGACACTTCAAGCCAACTTTCCAACCAAATAAGGACAGAAGTTGACCCGTCATGTCCTGACATTCTGATCATCTCAGTAGTTAACAGAGTAAGTACAGTACACAAACAAATCAATTTAAACAGCAATACAACTACTACGACTTGATAACTGTAAGTTCCAAGTTGCCCTAGAAATATGCAATAAGGGATTCCTCAGTTCTTACAATGTACAAGCAAGGTTAGTCTACCCAATAATCAATTGCGCCAATCATGAATTAGACGTGTCCCAGCGGGATATCCGTCATCAATATATATAAAAAATATATAAACAAATACCACTCCCTGCCCGTGTGGCAGGTTTGCAGTATCTGAGGAAACCAGCCGACATGTCGGGGCACTAATTATCCTAAGATGGCTGCCATTTAAGAACTCGGGAATCCATTCTCTCCATACAATCGTTATTTTATTTAACTTAATAGTCCCTATATTAATTGAAATCTCATGTCGTGGATCATGGTCATTCAGAATGAGTAATTTCGTACCGAGTACGATATGCATAACTCTACAACGATGCCCGTGCGGTTAGGTTGTAGGTCTTACATAGCGTAATGCAACAATCAAACCTAGCCACGAAAAAATCATGCCTTGACTGTAAGGTACACATGCTACTTTTGTAGAAAATAAGTTGAAGTCTGCATGTCTCCATATGCCAATGTTCGGGATCGGCTAGTCGATTGCAATGGTTCATGGTTAATATATGAACATGTCTCATTTAATTCGCTAAGACGACTAGCCAGTCTTTTAGTTCCAACTAGGAACGCATGATCAATCATTTAGTCAAGGTAACAATCAATGTCAATTCGTGACAAGCATGAAAGTCAAACTAGTATTTATTATGGTTGAGTCTATAACTCTCAGGGTTAAGTTCCAGTCATACTGGGTATCCATAAACCAATTGAGACACAGTGCACACTCCACAATAATATGTATTAAAATATTAACATATCATGATTATATCGAGTTCATGTCAAAAAGGCATAAGGATATAATATGGGGTGCCATGAGCCCAATAAAGGCGAATCTAGAGCAATGGATGCCAGGGCCATACTGCGTCGGGCAAGGGGTAAGATATGCTAGTGCTAGGAAGCCAGGGGAGTACGCCAAAGGAGGTACGCATATGGAATAAAATTTACGCATGAAAGAAGTACGCCAAGCCAGAGGAGTACGCGTGAAGGAATACTCGTGCAGGAATATTCGTGAAGGAATACGCATGAAGGAATATGCGTAAAGGAATACGCGTGAAGGAATACGCGTGAAGGAATACGCATGCAGGAATACACGTGAAGGAATACGCATGCAGGAATACGCGTGAAGGAATATGCGTGCAGGAATACGCGTGAAGGAATACGCGTAAAGGAATACGTGTGAAGGAATACGCATGAAAGAATACGAGTGAAGGAATACGCGTGCAGGAATACGCGTGAAGGAATACGCCAAGGCAGAGTAGACTTTATTTTACGCGTAAAACAGTCTTGACTTGCGTAATCCAGATTTCACGCTGACACGAATAAACGTAGGCGTAGAGCTTGATACTACGCAGGCACGTATAAACGTGGACGTAAAGTTCCTCCAGAACTCCAAATTCCATGAAACCATCAATCTAAGCCAAAAATGGGACTTCCATAGATTAAAATGGGGTATAACACAAATCTCAACAACCTGAAACGCTCAAAACTTGAAAATAAGAAAGTTTGATAGATCAAAACCACCAAAATTCGAAAATGACAAATTTTTAGATCTACAAAAATAAAACTTCAAAATACAAAATGTCAAGTTCTAAATTATCTTAGAATCACGAGAGAGAGAGATAAATGAACCATAAAAATGGGTTCTCATGTGGAAGCAAGATGCACTTGCCTAAGCTCTTGGTAGGTGGAGAGAGTTATGAGAAAGAAGAAGGAGAGTAAATGAGAATAAGTGAAGAGAGAGAAAGTAGTTGGGCTTTAAATGGAAATGGTGGTAGGTAGGGGATTGGGTTCATGATGAACCACCCTAAACCAAAACAAACCAACCCAAGCCGAATCCAAGTCAAAATAAACCAAAAGCTAAGCAAAAGCAGAAAATAAAATACATAAAAATAATTAGCATAAAATTAAAGAAATTAAATACATAATAAATGCATGATAAATATTAAATAAATACATTCAAGCAGTACACGTATTAAAATACGTATTCTGGGAACGGGGAGTGACAGAAAGTCCATAGCAATAAAGATGCTAATACAGGCGGAGAGCGGACATTTGACCATTTTGATAACATCGTAGACACTGATGTTGAGAGCCATTGCTAGCTAAGGATCCAGAGGATATAAAAAAATATTGAGAGCCGTTGCCGGCTAATAATAAAGGAGGATCTAAGAAAAATGGAAGCCATAATTTTTTTTATTGGACCGACGACCATAGAGGTTAGGGGATTGCTCTGTTTAGGAGAAAAATCCTCCCTTCGTCGATAAGAAGGGGAAAACAGAAAATATTATATATGAAAAAACTATGTAAATCATATTAACGTATTGTTGTCGATATTTGACTATAGAATGTTTTGAAGAGAAAGCGAGAAATCTCTAATATGTAAATGTATAGTAATTCTCAAAAGTTTTTTTTTCCTTACATAACATATTAAAAAGATGAAAAAATACAGTAACCCCCTATGTTTCATGAGTATTAACCGGAACTATTCATATTTCGAAAGTGATTACACTGGCCATCTTTCCTTTATAAATTTTATAAAACAAAGGGATGGTCAGTGTTATAAATTTCTATATAAAATATAAACTATATGGATGATTTATGTAATAAATGTAAAACATAGGCGACGTTTGGTTTGCAGAATCATGAATTTGGGAAAAGAAACTCATTACATTCCTATGTTTGGGTACCAAAGCAATTGAGAAGGAAAGAAAAGTGATTCACAATGGAAGAAAAATTAGGAGAAAGATTATTCCATCCATCTAAGGAAGGAATTAATTTCCCACCTTGGTGTATTCACTTTCCTTTCCAATTTTCATAGCATTTCCAAATATCTAAAAGAAAAATAAAAAATTAATGAGAATTGTAATTTCCTAAAGGAATACCAAAAAATTGATTTCCTTTTCATTCATTTTCGCAAACCAAACGAGGTCATAAGGTACAAACGATGCCATATATAGGTTTTTTTTTTTAGGTATCATTTTCTCGGGTTTGGCAAATGCCAAGAGGGATAAGGTAGTTAACAATAACATATATCAAATTAAAAAATCTCTGTGCAATTGGTACAATCAAATTAGATTAATTATAAGTAACACCAATAATTGATGGTGGCCAAAAAAAAAGTTGGACCAAGCAGTGAACTGGACAGTGTGCTCTGCATGATAAGTGTGTCGGCATGCATAGAAATAGAGGTTGAGATAGAGATGGAGACGGAGATACTTGTCAAATGAATGGTGGGTGCCATGGACAAAAACATGCGCAACGGGGTTTGGCAATGTCGTCTTCCTCGTAATTACTTGCTCTGGGAAATGGAGGAGTCAAAGTAGATAAAATGGTTACGAACAACGAATTGGAGGGGTTCCGTAGTTGGCAAGGCACGTACCCGGCGCATCAGATCTCTCTGGTCTTCCGCCATGAAATTCGGTCACGTTCTTCCAACAATGGAATGCGTCACCCTCACTCTCTCTCTCTCTTAATAAAAGCAAACAACAATATTAGGCAACAAACTCTCCGGCTCTAATTGGCACATCGGAGTCATTAAAATATAAAAAGCAGAAGTTTTGGACCTGCTTGGTTGGTTGGGTCCATCCATACTCTCCTTTATCGTCTTTCTTTCTTTCTCGTGCTGTGTTGGTTGTCCTTCCCCTCTCTCTCCCACACTACTTGTAACCGTACTACTCTCAACCATTAGAATATTTATTATTGAAATAAACAATTTAGTCCCTTCCTTTTCTATTCTATATCTAGCGTTATAAATAGACAAGAGCTTACAGCCCAACAGAACCATTTTCTTCCTTCCTTTTCTCTTCCCAAAATCTCTCTCGATATCTTTTAGGAGTGAGTAATGGCTCTGCGAGCGGAGCACCCATCGAAGGCATTCTCCCACGATTTACGCAGCATCAGGTGAGAGGGATTAATGGAAGGGAACGGTTCTTATGGAATTAAATTTTGATTTCTACAGTTGTTCTTTCAGTTATTCCTTCTTTTCCTTTCTCCCTCCCCTCCAAATAAAAAAAAAAAAGTAAAAACCAACCAACCTTCCTTACTTCCTTCTGATTTTTATCTATAAATAAATTAAATCCTTCTTCCAGGAGGGATCTCGTAAATGCCATCGACCACTACGCTCCTCCGATGCATCCCGATATCAACCATCTCAATCGTAAGTCTCATCCTCCCGCCCCATTCTTTTTTCTTCTATTTTTATTTCTCCGTTATATATATATATATATATATATATATATATATATTCTTCTTTTGTGATGGTGTTGATTGATTTGTGATTTGTCGTTCTGATCAGGAACTGTGCTGAGCAATCCCCATAGCGAGCAGACATGTAACAACAACGTTTCGGGTTCGTGGAAGAGGAAGAGCTCCACCACTATGGACCAGAACCTGATCCAGCAACCGGCTCGGTTGCCAGAGTCAGCCTCCCTAACTTCCACCAGCGGAAGGCCGATGATGCCAATAACCACTTCTCCTCTCGCTCAGGACCTTTACGCCCATCTCTACCAGTACAATGTTGAAATCGATACGATCGTCCGTCGACACGTACGTACAAATATATATATTCTATCTATCTCATCTATTTATACCTAGTTATCGAGATGCTAAATAATTTTATGTTATAGAACGAGAGGCTGCGATTAGGAGTCGAAGAGAGCCGGAAAAGGCAGTGCAGAGCTGTGATATCGACGATGCTGGAAAGCCAAGTGATGAAGAGGCTGAGAGAGAAGGAGACGGAGCTGGAAGTGGCCAACCGGAAAAATGCGGAGCTAGAAGAGAAGATACGGCAGATGTCCACCGAGAACCAGATATGGTTCGAGTTGGCCAAGAACAACGAGGCTATTGCCTCCAGCCTCATGTCCAGCCTCGAGCAGCTCCACAACTCCGCCAACGTTGCTAATATTGTAGGCGGCGGCGACGACAAGGAAGGATACGGAGACAGTGACGGGACAGTACCGGCGGCCGGGGACGTCCAGTCTTGCTGCTTCGAAGGAGATGGTGCCGCCGACGTCGATGCTGCAGCCAGGAGGTCGACGAGGGTGTGCAGAGTGTGCTGCGACAAGGACGTGACCGTGCTGCTGCTGCCGTGCAGGCACCTTTGCCTGTGCAAGGAGTGCGAATCCAAGATCGAAGCCTGCCCTGTGTGCCTCAGAAATAAGGATGCTTGTCTCCAAGTCTTCATGTCTTGCTCTTGATCCTGCTCTTTTTGTTTTTTTTTTTATTTATATATATGTTGGTTTTATTGGTTAGTATGTATTATAAACACCCTCATATCATATGTTGGTTGCATCTCTTTTGTCTGAAACTTTTAATCTGCTGACTGTTTTTTTTTTTTTTAGGAAATTTTATATAGAGTTACGAAATTTGGTGAATTTACGCAAAAGAGTATGAGTTTGAAATATTTACAAGAAAGAAGATGTGACGCCATTTAAGATGGGGCCGAAGATAATTTCTGGACTTGCGACATCTTAGATGGCGCCAAATTTTTTTCTTTTATTATCTTTTTGACAGGAGAAGGTTGCTTTTCTCATCCGTAAATAAATTTAACTTTTCATATACAATTTTATATTTTAATTTTTTTTTTTTTTTCAAATCTTAGATTCATTTAAATCTAATATTATAAAATTATCTTAAAGATAAGTTTAAAAATAAATTTAAATTCTTAAATATTTTTTTTCTTAAATCAGGTTGATTGTACCTATATAAAAATCAGATAAAATTTAAAATATCTCTAAAGATAAGTTCTTAAATATTTTTTCATATCTAATATTTGAAAAAAAAAATTATCTTAGGTATTTGAAATTGTGGATAAAATTTTCAAATGAATTTTTTTCCTACTAAAAATTCCGACTAATTTTCTTTCAAATCTAATAATTTTTTTCCTATTAAATTTTATCTGATTTTTATACCGGTACAATCAACCTGATTTGAGAAAAAAAATATTTAAGATTTTAAATTATTTTTTTAAACTTATCTCTAAGATAAAATGTAGTTGTCGAGTTTAAATCTAATATTAGAAAAATATCTTAGAGATAAGTTTAAAAAATAATTTAAAATCTTAAATATTTTTTTTCCAAATCAGGTTGATTGTACCTGAATAAAAATCAGATAAAATTTAAAATATTTTTAAAGATAAGTTGTTAAATATATTTTTTCAAATATAATATTAGAAAAAAAAATCTTAGGTATTTGAAATCGTAGATAAAATTTTCAAATGAATTTTTTTTTCCTAAGAATATGAAAATTTTCATTTGAAAAATTAGTAGGAAGAAAATTTCATTTGAAAAATTAGTAGGAAAAAATTTTCATTCAAAAAAATTATTAGATTTGAAAAAAAAAATTAGTCGGAATTAATTTAGTAGGAAAAGAATTCATTTGAAAATTTTATCCACAATTTCAAATACCTAAGATAATTTTTTTTTTCTAATATTAGATTTGAAAAAATATTTAAGAACTTATCTTTAAAGATATTTTAAATTTTATCTGATTTTTATATAGGTACAATCAACCTGATTGAAGAAAAAAATATTTAAGATTTCAAATTTATTTTAAAACTTATCTCTAAGATAATTTTCTAATATTAGATCTAAATGAATCTAAAATTTGAAAAAAAAAATTAAAAGATAAAATTGTATATGAAAAGTTAAATTTATTTACGGATGAGAAAAGCAACCTTCTCACCTCAAAAAGATGAAGAAAAAAAAATTGGCGCCATCTAAGATGTCGCCAAGTCCAGAAATTATCTTCGGCGCCATCTTTGATGGCGCCACATCCCATTCCCTATAAATATTTCAAACTCATACTCTTTTGCATAAATACACCAAATTTCATAACTCTATATAAAATTTCCTATCTTTTTTTTCCTTAGGATTAAATTGGTAATTGTAAAACAGTTTTAATTTCTGTTACGTTTTACGCAAAGGTGGTCTTG
Source organism: Iris pallida (assembly GCA_029216955.1). Lineage (NCBI taxonomy): Eukaryota > Viridiplantae > Streptophyta > Magnoliopsida > Asparagales > Iridaceae > Iris > Iris pallida. The sequence continues at coordinate 12,770,868 of JANAVB010006389.1, read as the reverse complement.
ACACACGACACTCTGGACAATTGTGAAAAACTTTGATACAGTTGATTATATCAAAATTTTGATACGTTATATAACAAATGTGCCTCTCTCTTTTCGTAAATCGTGCGTATCAAAACTTTGATGAGTCCATTTTTGTTCACCCCTCAAAACGGTGTTTGTTCACCCTCCAATTACATGGTGACATGTGGCAACTAAAATTACTTTGAGAGTGATTTTGTACACTCCCAAGATAGGTTTGACTTAACATTTACCACATGTCACCATGTAGAGAAATTATTAGGTGCTCCCGGCTTACCACTGGGTGTGCTGAGTGGTGAGCCCGGTCTAATGAACAATGGACACTTGGTAATAACCAATTAACTCTGAAGAACAGATGGCAACTCTAGAGGGGGGTGAATAGAGTTTCTAATGATAATAACCAATTAAAAAATCAACTCTATCACAATCTAAAATTTATCAGAGTAAATGCGAAAATAAATGAGAAGCAAGAAAGCATACGCAAACACAGCCGATTTTAACCTGGTTTCCCTCGTGGAGGACTAGTCCAGGCCTGAGAACTCTAGCTCAGGATTAAATCCACTATTTGTGAAATAGTAGTTACACCCCGTGCCTTTTCTTCAGAAGAGCACGTCAACTTCTTACAATGGATCGCAGTGGCGATGCTTGGACTTTTCCAAGCGACTTCTTGAACTCTTGCACAAGACTCCTAACTGAGAGATGCTGAGCACTCGAGACTTAGGAAACTTGTGGCTAGTAGATGAAGAAGGGTATGGCTTATATTTGTAGAACCCTAGAGGGGGGGTGAATAGGAAAATAAAATATAAACTACAACAATTGATGCAATAAAGACAATTTAAAGTAAAGAGTAGAAAGATCAAACGCAAACGCAAGGATGTATCCTGGTATCCTCTTTTGAGGCAATCCAGTCCCGGAACTCTCTCCGACTTTAATCCACTATTATCCAAATAGTACACACGAGTTTGGATCCGAAGAACTCGCCAACTTCAACACGAGTTTGGATCCGAAGACTCGCCAACTTCTACACACGAGTTTTCTTACGAAGGCTCGCCAACTTCAAACAAAAGAGAATGAGAACTTGTTGATCTTCTCACACGTGAAGATCGAAATGTACAACTCTTTAATACTCTAGCACTTTGGGAGAGGATGACAATGAAAAGCTTTGAAGAGTATTAATGGTGGAGCTCTTGGTTGTTGGAAAATTTATGGAAGAGTTGGTGAGGAAGCTCAAGAGAGAGAGAGCTTCCTTTTATAAGAAAACCAAGTGTAGGTGGCATTTAATGCTCTAAAATGCAGGCAGACCGGCATGCCGTCGGTATGCCGCGGCATACCGCCGGTATGCCGTCCAAATAGTAACGGTCATAATTATGACCGTTCAAGAGCATTAAATGCGGCCATTAATGCATGTCAGACCAAATCGAAAACTAAGTATTCGAAATTCGGTATACCGCCGGTATGCCGGAGCATACCGTCGGTATGCCGATAGAATGTCACAGAAAGTTTAGAGTTGCTAGAAACGGCATGCCGCCGGTATGCCGCAGCATACCGTCGGTATGCCGACAGTTGATCACAGCAACTTTTGTGTTGCTAAAAACGGCATGCCGCCGGTATGCCGCAGCATGCCGTCGGTATGCCGACATTTCGAGACAGCAACTTTCTAGAGTCCAAAAACGGTATACCGTCGGTATGCCGAAGCATACCGTCGGTATGCCGCTTTTTGTCACAGAACCTTTTCTGGACACGAAAACGGTATACCGCCGGTATGCCGAAGCATACCGCCGGTATGCCGCTCTGAATGACATGTTTTTCGATTTGTGCTTTTAGTTATCATCCATCCTTTAGTGTTTACAGATATACCTAGACCAGTACAGACACGAAGACTCTAAGCAGGGAACGCCGGTAACTGCTACAGTCTTCAAGGAAGAAGGAGGAAGCTCTTGAAGTGAAGAACTCCATGTAGTACATCTTCTGAGAATATTTGAATCTGAAGAACAGAAGACTAAACTACGAAGATGCTGTTAATTACTCAAAATAAAATATGCCAACAAACTCCCCTATTTTGATAATTGACAAAATAAAGAGAGATAACATCTTCAGGGAGTAGCTCCCCCGTAGGTAGACAGCTCTCCCTCAATACGATTTCTCCCTCTTTGTCACTTAGTCAAAGATGGGGATAATCAATAGAAACATGGCATAAGAGAAAAGACATGAGTATATAAAGAAAAAGCATGCATAAATATATTAAAGAGAAAGTGAATACATGCTGGACCCATACATTTCATAGTAAGAAGATAAAAGACTCTCCACAACGAGAGCCAAACACAAAAGACAACCATAGATAATGTCCCCGAAGGACAGCAAAGAACTAAAACAACCATAAACCGGTCCCCGAAGGACCACTAAAGACAACAAACAGAAAACACACATAAAAACTAGAACCACTAAAGAACCGAAACCACCATCAAAAGGAAGACCATCCCTAATCCTCAGCCGGATCATCATCATCATCACCCTGAGTTTGCTGGAAGGCGCCAAAAGGATCAATGCCGTCAGGGTACATAAACCCATAGGCATTGGGGTCAGAGAAGCGTGGGCCCGTGTACATGGGATCCTGAAGATTAAGATCCAGAAAAGCATCACGGTCTTGAAGAGTGCGCTGAATGAAGTACCCCTGATCGTGGAAACGAGTCTGGATCAGGGCGCCAAGTCCACGAGTGTGGGCCCACATCTGCTCCTCCGCCTGGGCCATCCGCATATCAAAATGCTGCTGAGTTTGCGGCATATAACGGCCCGAAGGAGGAGGGGTAGATGTGGGAGCAGCAGGCGTGGATGCCGGTTGCTCTTGGGAAGATGAGGCACGGGAAGTAGAGGTGCCAGCAAGGGTACGGAAGATAGCAAGATATGAGGGGACGCCATCCGTGGTGCAGAGAGACAGGTCAACCTGCTTGGCCTCCATAAACAGAGTGATGAAAGAGCCATAGTAGAGATTCTGCTTCCCCGAAGGCATGGTACGCCGAAATTGCAGAAGAAGAGTCTTTGGGAAGGAGAATCGCTTCCGGGCATAGAGATGGTACATGCAGACGAGAGCATCACCAGTGATTGCGTCATAGTTTCCGTCCTTCGGAAAGAGAGTGTGGCACACAATCCGATGGAGCTCGTAATAAAACGGCTCCAGCTGGACAGAGAGGGCCGGGATGGCAGGAGGGTTGGGACCCTTGCAGATGATTCGGCAGAATTCGTCGAAAGGGGACGCCGTCGAGGAGTTGAGAGCACCCAAAAGAGGTAACGCATCCCCTTTGTCTGGGATGCCTAAGATGGCCCCCACTTCCCGAGATGTGAGACGGAAGTGGCGGTCATTGACCATAGATTGGATGACGGAAGGGTCGTCGTCATCCCCTCTCATGTTGCAATAGAAAAGGCGGACAGCAGCAGGGTAGACAGGGATTTGGCGCCTTAGAAGAGAGGAGAGACCGGCATCATCAAACAAAGGAACGTGACCGGGGAAGAGGTTCCAGTTGATCGCCCGTCCTTTGAATACGTTGTGATTGGCGAAGTGCTGGAACCAAAGCTCGGCGGCCAGAGAGTTGGAGAAGACGCGTTGGTCATAGCCGGTAGGTAGCGCCACCGGGACGAAGGGGTTGAACCCGGAGGAATAGGAGGATCGGGGGCGCTTAGGGTTGGCCATGGAGAGGGATTGGTGCTATGGTGTGGAGGAAGAAGGAGTAGAGAGGAGAGGGAGGAAGGAGGGTTTTTAAAGAGAGGAGGAAGATGAAGAGATGATTTTGAAAATAGGTAGGAACGGTTGTAGAGGAAGTTTGAAAGAGAAGGAGTGGAAAAGGTGGAGGGAAGTTATGATGGTGGAGTAAAAAGAGGAGAGAAAAAAGGGAGAAGTGATGTGTAGTTAATGTGAAGAGATAGAGGATAGTAAATGAGAAGGGAGGTGATGGGATGGGAGTTGAAGATTGATGGGATGGATGAGAGAGAATAGAAGAGGGTAAAAAGGAATAAATGAAGGAGTGAAAGAATGTGGGCCCGAATCCAGAAATGAAAGCCTGTCCGCCGCTGCCCGGCATACCGGCGGTATGCCGACGTGTACCGACGGTATGCCGTCGTTCGAAACAGAACCTAATTCTGCCTTGAAAAACGGCATGCCGCCGGTATACCGTAGTATACCGTCGGTGTGCCGGTCGACTGGGACTAAGGATCAAAAGATAAAATGCCTAGTTCACGGCAAAGGAAAGAGAAGCGATCTTCCGGGAGAGGCTTAGTGAAAATATCGGCTAATTGATAGGTAGTATCAATAAATTCAAGATGGATATCTCCTTTTTGGTGATGGTCACGAAGAAAATGGTGTCTAATTTCAATGTGCTTCGTGCGTGAGTGACAAATCGGATTTTTCGTGAGATTGATAGAGCTAGTGTTATCACATTTAATAGGGGTACAAGAATGAGAAATGCCATAATCTAAAAGTGTTTGTGACATCCAAAGAATTTGTGCACAACAACAACCAGCCGCAATATACTCTGCCTCAGTGGTGGAAAGAGCAACAGAGTTTTGCTTCTTACTAAACCACGATACCAAGGACTTTCCGAGGAATTGACATGTGCCACTAGTGCTTTTTCGGTCAATCTTGCATCCGACAAAATCCGCATCCGAAAAGCCGTGAAGCTCAAAGGATGAGGATTTCGGATACCAAAGACCCATGTTAATGGTGCCTTTGAGATAACGAAAAATGCGCTTAATGGCACTCAAATGTGATTCCTTTGGATTGGCTTGATATCGTGCACACAAGCAAACACTAAACATGATATTCGGACGGCTAGCCGTTAAATAAAGTAAGCTACCGATCATACCTCTATACTTACGAATGTCGACCGATGTGCCATCTTCATCATTGTCAAGCTTGGTCGTTGTAGCCATAGGGGTCCTCATTGATTTGGATGAGTCAAGGTCGAAACGCTTGAGGAGGTCCTTTGTATATTTTGCTTGATTGATGAAGGTTCCTTTAGGCCCTTGTTTGATTTGTAACCCCAAGAAGAAGGAGAGTTCACCCATCATACTCATTTCAAACTCTTCCTGCATAACTTTGGCAAATTCTACACAAAGTGTGTTGTTAGTAGAACCAAAAATAATATCATCAACATAAATTTGAACCAATAAGAGAGTCCCATCATGTGATTTAATAAAAAGTGTGGTGTCAACTTTTTCCTTTAAAAAATTGTGAGAGACAAGAAAAGAGCTAAGACGCTCATACCAAGCACGTGGAGCTTGTTTGAGGCCATAAAGGGCTTTATGGAGTTTGAAAACGTGGTTAGGAAATTGAAAATCTTCAAAACCGGGAGGTTGTTTAACATAAACTTTCTCCTTAATAATACCATTAAGAAAAGCACTCTTAACATCCATTTGAAATAGCTTAAAGTCATTAAAACAAGCAAAGGCACAAAGCATACGAATGGATTCAAGACGTGCAACCGGAGCATAGGTTTCGTCGTAGTCAATGCCTTCCTCTTGGTTATAGCCTTGAGCAACCAATCAGACTTTGTTACGAGTCACTAACCCATCTTCATTTAGCTTGTTGCGAAACACCCATTTAGTTCCAATAATGGGATGATTGCTAGGTTTTGGGACAAGTTCCCAAACCTTGCTTCGCTCAAATTGATTGAGCTCCTCTTGCATAGCTATCATCCAAAATTCATCAAGGAAAGCATCATAAACATTTTTAGGCTCTATTTGAGAGATAAAAGCCACATTGGCACAAAGATCACGAGTGGCGGATCTTGTACTAACACTTGAGGAAGGATCCCCAATGATAAGCTCCTTAGGATGATTGGTGACAAATCTCCATTCTCTTGGGAGATCCTTTGGAGGAGGCTCGAAAGGAGGAGACTCTTTTGATGGGGTCACAACTTCATTGTTAGATGAAGAAGGACGATCCTCAATAGAGGAGTTCTCCAACCCAAATGAGATGTCATCAATATCCTCGGAGGAGGAGAATGTAGAAGAGTTGAGTTCGTTAAAAGAGACATTGATTGACTCTTCGACAATAAGACTTCTTTTATTAAAAACACGAAAACCTTTGCTATGAGTAGAGTATCCAAGGAATATCCCTTCATAGGCTTTTTCTTCAAACTTGCCTAGGTTATCCTTGGTATTCAAAATAAAACACTTGCAACCAAAAACCTTGAAATATTCAATAGAAGGAATTTTGTTAAACCAAAGCTCATAAGGAGTCTTCTTAGTAATAGGTCTAATTAAGACTCTATTAATAATATGACACGCCGTATTAACGGCTTCCGCCCAAAAATATTGGGGGAGCTTATATTGGTTTAACATGACCCGGGCCATATCGCCAAGGGTTCTATTCTTTCTCTCCACAACACCATTTTGTTGAGGAGTACGGGGACAAGCAAAATCATGTCCAAAACCATTCTTTTCACAAAATCTTTTGAAATCAACATTATCAAATTCACCTCCATGATCACTCCTAATTTTGTTAATAGAAAAACCTTTCTCATTTTGAACACGTTTACAAAAAGCAACAAATTCACGAAAGGTATCACTTTTGCAAGCAAGAAAAATAACCCAAGTAAATCTCGAAAAATCATCAACTAAAACAAAAGCATAAAGTTTGCCACCAAGACTAGCTACTATACTAGGCCCAAAGAGATCCATATGAATAAGTTGGAGGGGTCTAGTGGTACTCACAGAGTTGATGGATTTGAAGGATGACTTGGTCAACTTACTTTTCTCGCATTCTTCACATACCATATCCTTTTTGAAAGGGATGCTAGGAAGTCCTCGTACAAGCTTCTTGTATTTATTCCGAACACCTTTGTGTTCTTCATGTAACTCAAGAATGGCTTTCTCCAAATCATCATAGGTAAGAGTGTTTAAAGAAAAATCATCAAGTACCTCATCGGTTGCCATGAGACAGACGTTGGCATTGTGTTTGCACTCCTTGTCGTTGTCGGAGTCGCTCGCATCGCTTTCACACCAAATGCTAGTGTTGGCGAACTTTCTAGAGGATGAGCTTCCCTTGCTAGGTTTCTCGTACTTGCTTGAGTCTTTTCGTATCATCGGACAATCCCTCTTGATGTGTCCGGGTCTTCTGCATTGATAGCACGCCGGGTCTTCTTCATTGTCCCGTCTAGAGCGGTTGGCCTTGTTGAACTTTAAGAACTTCCGGAAGTGCTTAGCTGTGAGAGCTATTTCTTCATCGTCATCCGACTCATTATCGTCGGAGCTATCCTTGGAGTAGGACCTTGAAGCTTTGAGAGCGAGAGTCTTCTCTTTTTCTTTGGTCTTCTCCTTCTCCTTCTCTTGAATGGAGGATTCCACTTGATCCTTCACGTCGAGCTCGTGAGTCATTAGCTTACCCATGAGGGTCTCTAGGTTCATGACGGTTAGATCGTTCCCCTCAATGATTGCGGTAGCTTTAGGACTCCAAGCTTTCGTCAATCCTCTAAGAATTTTCCTTATCTTTTCATGAGTGGGATATTCCTTTCCAAGAGAAGAGAGAGGGTTAATAATGTCACCAAAACGAGTAAACATGCTAGCAATAGATTCATCATGCTTCATTTTAAAAGACTCATATTCTTGCGTGAGTCTACTGATCTTGGATTCCTTCACTTGTGAAGTTCCCTCGTGTGTGACTTCAAGTAACTTCCAAATCTCATTGGAAGTCTTGCAAGTAGAGATCCGGTTGAATTCACTACTGTCGAGGGCACAGTAAAGAGCATTCATTGCCTTGGCATCTCGACAAGCAAGCTTCTTAATGTTTTCTGCAAGTGTTTCCCGAAGGGTGTCAGAAGCAATATCCTCAATAGCTCTGGAAGGAGTAGGAAGGCCATTTATCACGCAATCCCATAAATTGAAATCTATGGACTTGAGATAAATGCCCATCCTAATCTTCCAGTAGTTATAGTTGGTACCATCAAATAGGGGAGGCCTATTTGTGGAGTGTCCCTCATTGTGAAACGTGTTGATGCTAGGGTTAGAGGCCATGGATCACTCAAGGGTGTAAATCCAAATCAAGAGAACGAGGCTCTGATACTAATTGTAGAACCCTAGAGGGGGGGTGAATAGGGAAATAAAATATAAACTACAACAATTGATGCAATAAAGACAATTTAAAGTAAAGAGTAGAAAGATCAAACGCAAACGTAAGGATGTATCCTGGTATTCTCTTTTGAGGCAATCCAGTCCCGGAACTCTCTCCGGCTTTAATCCACTATTATCCAAATAGTACACACGAGTTTGGATCCGAAGAACTCGCCAACTTCAACACGAGTTTGGATCCGAAGACTCGCCAACTTCTACACACGAGTTTTCTTACGAAGGTTCGCCAACTTCAAACAAAAGAGAATGAGAACTTGTTGATCTTCTAACACGTGAAGATCGAAATGTACAACTCTTTAATACTCTAGCACTTTGGGAGAGGATGACAATGAAAAGCTTTGAAGAGTATTAATGGTGGAGCTCTTGGTTGTTGGAAAATTTATGGAAGAGTTGGTGAGGAAGCTCAAGAGAGAGAGAGCTTCCTTTTATAAGAAAACCAAGAGTAGGTGGCATTTAATGCTCTGAAATGCAGGCAGACCGACATGCCGTCGGTATGCCGCGGCATACCGCCGGTATGCCGGCCAAATAGTAACGGTCATAATTATGACCGTTCAAGAGCATTAAATGCGGCCATTAATGCGTGTCAGACCAAATCGAAAACTAAGTATTCGAAATTCGGTATACCGCCGGTATACCGGAGCATACCGTCGGTATGCCGATAGAATGTCACAGAAAGTTTAGAGCTGCTAGAAACGGCATGCCGCCGGTATGCCGCAGCATACCGTCGGTATACCGACAGTTGATCACAGCAACTTTTGTGTTGCTAAAAACGACATGCCGCCGGTATGCCGCAGCATGCCATCGGTATGCCGACATTTCGAGACAGCAACTTTCTAGAGTCCAAAAATGGTATACCGCCGGTATGCCGAAGCATACCGTCGGTATGCCGCTTTTTGTCACAGAACCTTTTCTGGACACGAAAACGGTATACCGTCGGTATGCCGAAGCATACCGCCGGTATGCCGCTCTGAATGACATGTTTTTCGATTTGTGCTTTTAGTTATCATCCATCCTTTAGTGTTTACAGATATACCTAGACCAGTACAGATACGAAGACTCTAAGCAGGGAACGTCGGTAACTGCTACAGTCTTCAAGGAAGAAGGAGGAAGCTCTTGAAGTGAAGAACTCCATGTAGTACATCTTCTGAGAATATTTGAATCTGAAGAACAGAAGACTAAACTACGAAGATGCTGTTAATTACTCAAAATAAAATGTGCCAACAATATTGAGCTTAAGAGAGAAGAGAAGAGAAGATTGGATGATTGAAAATGAGAGAATTCTTGGCCTATTTATAGGTTTTTAACAGGCAGAATTCTGCCAGAATTCTGGTAGGAATTTTCAAAAATTTGGCCGTTGGACAACTAGCAACCAGCCAACCCTAAAAATTAGGGTGCTGATTTTTAGGGGACAGAGTTCGGCCCGAACTCTGTGTGGAGGCAGAGTTCGGCCCGAACTCTGTCTCCAGAAGACAGAATTGGTCCAAGGGTCCATTGGGCTAAGTTGGGATGTGGAGCTTTATGGATTTTGTGGGTTGAGTCTCAAGAGCCCAGCATAACTCAGCTTACAATCATTCTAGACTCAATAAATATAAAAGTACAAACGCGAAAACGACTTAAATTTGCACAACTGAGCTGTCGTCTGGCTTGAGCAGAATATAGTAGTCGTGTGTCGTATTAAATTATCATAAGTATTATTTAGTCAATGTTATCAATATTTGGTTGACTGTGACTTTGTGTCAACAATCTCTCCCATATTGATAATAGACAAAATAATAATTGTATATTCAATATCCATATCTGGACACATGTAACGACATAGCTCCCCCATAATAAGTACCAAGCTTAAGAGTAGCTCCCCCATGAACAATGCTGTGAATCTTTGTTGGCCTGTTAATAATATACTTCCAAAAGCACATATAAACCAAACAAACAGAATATACACATAACTCCCCCTTTTGGCATTTAGCAATATGAGATAAATAAAAAGTAACTGGCAAAACACACGTAAAGGAGAAGAAACTGCATATAAAATAAGATAATGACCAAGAGGCATAATGACATAGAAACTGATAATAGATCTATCAATGTCTCAAAAGCACAACTCATAATAAGTCTACTACAAAGCAAGTACATAAAAGTAACTAAAGCAGAATGCAGAAAACATAATCTAAGATCTCCAGTAGCAGCCTCAAGTAGCAGTCCAAAAACCATCATCGAGCACGAGAGGGCCCGGCGTCGTCCGATGGATTAGTAAAGGAGCGACGTGGGTCCACGAATGCCGCATCTGGATCCATGTAGCGACGGACCCAAGGATCATCAATACGAAAGCCCTCACGATCGGGATCTCGCTCCATAGGAGTGGGCATGGTAGGATGGCGAGACATGGAATACCGGATGTCATGCAGCGAGTTACTGATAGCACTCATCTGCAATGTGGTCCGATAATCCAGCTGAGTCCAACGATCGTCCTCCAAAGTGAAACGATCTCGGAGCATGGTCTGAAGAGACTCGAGAGTGGCAGGAGGAGGAGAAGGATCCTGTCCGAGAGGAGGGGCATCTGGCTCATCCTCAGAATGCTCAGACACGACCGGTGAGCCAATGGCCGCATGAAGCCTCCTTGCCTTAGAGAGAAAGGCAGGGGCAGGTAAGAATGGACACTCATCAAGCGGTACATAGAACGCACGAAAGATCATAGGAAGATATAAAGCATAAACCAAGGATCTTGGTTTCTTCCTACAGTTGATCATCCAATCCATCATTGTGCGTGGAAGGTTGAAGGGAACATGGAAGTGGAGATGGTATAAGGCCGATATCTCAAAATAAGTAACTTCATCGGTAGAGCCCGCTTTGGGTAGAATGGTGTTGAAAATGATCCGATGAAGTTCATAGAAATAAGGGTTGAGGAATTTAGCCAAAAGCTTACGGGGACGTGTGTTAGGGCTACACAAGTCGTCCTTGAAGCTTTTAAGTGAAATTCCTTCGGGAAATTGGAAGGATCTTGCTTCAACAAGCTTTTCCCAAGAATTTGGCTCTTAAAGTTCAAGATATTTCGCCAATTCAAAATCATCAAATGAGATATCAATACCCGCAACACGTGAATAAATGCGAGTATCATCATGAGTCAAATTGTAATAAAACATTTGTATTGTACTACGATATATGACCGAATTTGAGGTAACAAGTTCGTCAAGGCAAAGGTCATTAAAGAGTGCATCATATTGTGAGAAAATTGTAAAATTTATGGGGTGTCCCGCAAACACCGGACGTATCCGAAAATCACTAAACCACTCATTGGATGCGTCTAGTGATATAAAAATTCGGTCGTCGAAAGTGTTTGGATCACGTGGACGTGGAGGATTGAACAACGGATGGGTTTGTTGTTCAATAGCCGGTGCAACGGGTGGTACAACGGGCGGCTCAACGGGAGGAGGAGCATTCGACGAGGACGCACCCTCGGTCCGAAGTCTCTTCCCACGGTTGAGCAATCGTGGAGCCATAACACAATAGATGGATGATAATGAAAGAAATTTGAGATAGAGAAAAGTAAGGAATTATACCTCAAAATATTGAAAGATTATGAAAGAGAATTGAAAACCAAGCCTCCTCCTTGAGTTTGAGGAAGAATGGAGCTCTAGAAAGGAGAAAATAGGGTTAGGGTTTTGAGAGTTTTGAGTTGGAGAAGTAGAAAAGGTGGTAAAAAGGAAGGAGAGGGAAGAGAAACCGAAATTAAGGAGAGGGTTTCTCTTGGTCGGGTCAATTAATGACCATTGGATCAACAATTAGATCAACGGCTGAGCCTGTTCCCGATTCTGGAACAGGCAGGCCGAATTCGGCCCGAACTCTGGTAGGGGCAGAGTTCGGCCCGAATTCCAGATCCTGGGGACAGAACAGGAATCAGGCTGAGTTGAGTCAAAAATTGGTTAAGTAATGATAAAAATCAATATACTACATGAGTATATGTACAAAAAAAGATCCAATAAGTAAATAGATGAATAGCAGATAGTGAGTTCAAAGCAGTAATATGAAGTTTGAAAAATTAGTGTTTCAGCATGTGATAGATGAAAATGAACCTTATAATAAACAAGGAATTATATCGTAATTCAATATTTTGAAGCTGCCATGGGTTAGCTGCAGGGGCCGGATCCCAGCTAGCGGTAGTCCTGAGGACTAGTGCACCGTGTCGCTTAGACTTTTACGCCTTGTTGTCAGAAGGGCCCTTTCGGCTTGTACCCATAGCAAGTTCATCATGAGAGAATCCTAATATATTCGATATTTATGCAGGTTTATTTTAATTTATAACAGCTTCATCTAAAATTCTAAGTTCACGACAAAGAAAATTGAAGCGCTCTTCGGATAATGATTTGGTGAAGAAATCTGCTAACTGGTGATCAGTGTCAATAAACTCTAAGTTAATCGTGCCATTTTGCTGATGATCACGCAAAAAGTGGTGTCGTATCTCAATGTACTTCATGCATGAGTGACAAATGGGGTTCTTAGTAAGATTTATTGCACTAGTGTTGTCACAAAAGATTGGAATATGCATGAAAGATAAATTATAGTCTTCAAAGGTTTGCTTCATCCACAGAATTTGTACACAACAACGCCCAGCTGCTATGTATTCAGCTTCTGTTGTGGATAGTGCGACAGAATTCTGCTTCTTGCTAAACCAAGAGACTAAAGCCTTTTCTAATAAATGACACGTACCGCTCGTACTTTTACGGTCGATCTTGCATCCGGCGAAGTCAGCATCAGAGTAACCAATGAGGTCAAATGATGTTGACTTGGGATACCATAGGCCTACTGTAACCGTACCCTTAAGGTATCGAAAGATACGCTTAACTGCGGTCATGTGTGATTCCTTAGGATTTGCTTGATATCTAGCACACAGGCAAACGCTAAATATTATATCAGGGCGACTAGCAGTAAGATAGAGTAAACTGCCTATCATACCTCGATACTTACGTTGATCTATGGGTTTGCCGCTATCATCTGGTTCAAGTTTGGTTGAAGTAGCCATAGGAGTGCTGATTGGTTTGACGTTATCAAGGTCGAATTTCTTCAGCATGTCCTTTGTATACTTCGACTGACAGATGAAGGTTCTATTTGACATTTGTTTGACTTGCAGTCCAAGAAAGTAGTTGAGCTCCCCCATCATGCTCATCTCAAACTCGGTCTGCATACACTTGACAAAATCTTGACAAAGGGTTTCATCAGTAGAACCAAAAATAATATCATCTACATATATTTGTACTAAAAGAATAGTGTCTTTGAAAGATTTTATGAAAAGTGTAGTGTCAATTTTCCCTTTTGAAAAACCTTTCTCAAGTAAGAAAGTGCTTAGCCGTTCATACCAAGCTCTAGGGGCTTGTTTGAGGCCATACAACGCTTTCTTTAGCTTGAACACGTGGTCGGGAAATTTGTGGTTTTTAAAGCCAGGGGGTTGTTTTACATAAACTTTCTCCTTAATAAAACCATTCAAGAAAGCACTTTTAACATCCATTTGAAATAATTTGAAGTTTTGAAAATTTGCAAATGCACAAAGCATCCGAATGGATTCTAATCTAGCAACAGGAGCAAACGTCTCATCGTAGTCGATACATTCTTTTTGGTTGTATCCTTGGGCTACTAGACGAGCTTTGTTGCGTGTGACTGAACCATCTTCATTCACTTTATTTCTAAAAACCCATTTAGTACCAATAATCGAGTGATTAGCCGGTCTAGGAACGAGTTCCCATACTTGGCTCCTCTCGAATTGGTTGAGTTCCTCTTGCATAGCAGAAATCAAAAATTCATCATTGAAAGCTTCTAAAAAAATTTTCGGCTCAATTTGTGAAATAAAGGCAGTACTAGCAATAGAGTCTCTTAATGATGATCTAGTAGTTACTCCATGTGAAACCTCGTCGATTACCAAATTTTCTGGATGTGATGGCTTGAAAGAGAATTTCTTTGGCAAGCCTTCCAGAGAATTGGTTTCGGTTGTGGTGTTCATTGGAGTAGACGTTGATGGCTCAACATCATCATCAAGAGTAGCTGCTGCACTGTTATCTTCATCAAAAGTCACATTTGTAGACTCTTCCACAATTAATGAGCGTTTGTTAAAAACTCTATATCCCTTGCTTTTGGCAGCATAGCCAAGGAAAATACCATCGTCAGCTTTGGCATCAAATTTGCCTAAGTTGTCTTTGGTGTTAAGGATAAAACATCTACAGCCAAAAACTCTAAAATAAGAAACATTTGGGGTTCTCCCAAACCAAAGCTCATAGGGTGTTTTCTTCGTAATAGGACGAATAAGCACCATATTTAAAATGTGGCATGCTGTACTCACAGCTTCAGCCCAAAAGTATTTCGGAAGTGAAAACTTGTTCAACATGACTCTGGCCATATCACCAAGAGTCCTATTCTTCCGCTCCACAACACCATTTTGTTGAGGAGTTCTTGGACAAGAAAATTCATGATCAAAACCATTAGAATCACAAAATTTTTCAAAATCAGAATTTTCGAATTCGCCTCCATGATCACTTCGGATACGAGTAATCATGTAGCCTTTTTCATTTTGAACTTTTTTAACAAAAATCTTGAAAACCGAAATAGCATCACTTTTATTTGCAAGAAAGAAAACCCAAGTAAATCTTGAAAAGTCATCAACAATAACAAAAGCATAAAGTTTTCCACCAAGACTGGCTACTCTACTAGGGCTAAATAAATTCATATGAAGTAGTTACAAGGGTCTAGTAGTGCTTACAGAGTTTATGGAATAGAAATAGGACTTGGTTGCCTTATTCAACTCACATTCGGCACATACGGTGTCCTTTTTGAATGTGATGTCGGGTAAGCCTCTAACTAGCTTCTTGGTCGATAGCCTGGATATAGTATCCATATTGGCATGACCAAGACGCTGGTGCCACAATAACCGTTCATCTTTATGAGCATATAGGCATCTACCTGCATTGTTAGTGTTGCTAGACAAATAGAAAATATAAATATTATCCTCTCTTACCCCTTCAAAAGCGATGTCTCCCGTTGACCTATCATAAATAAGGCATTTGTTTTGTCCAAAGTTAATGTCATATCCATGGTCAGCAAGATGACTAATGCTGAGCAGGTTATGCTTTAACTCGGTCACTAGGCAGACATCCTTTATTTCGGGAGAGGGAGGATAACCAATATTACTATTACCTATAATATAACCTTTAAGGTTGTTGCCGAAGGATACATATCCTTCTCTCTTCATCGATAGTGATGCGAAAAGATTTGCGTCTCCCGTCATATGCCGTGAGCATCCACTATCGAGAATCCACTTACTCTTAGTTGAGGAGGGAAGGTCCACCTACATCAAGAGTAGATGTGACCTTTGGTACCCAAGTTTTTGAGGGTCGTGAAGAGTTAGTTTTTGGAAACCATGCATATATCTTTCTATCTACTAATCTTCTAATTCTACATTGTGGTAAAATGTGTCCATGTAAACCACAATAAGTGCATGTAGCATTCCTATTTACATTAGAAGCATGCTGATGATGTCTATAAGCAGAATAATGAGGAGAAGTGTGAAGATATGTAGATTCAGCATGGTGATGATGACTATGTGGAGTGGCATGGTGATATTGTTTATATGGTATGGCATGATGATATTGTCTATATGGCATGGCATGATGATATTGTCTATATGTAGAGTGATGTTGATTGTGTCTGTGTGCAACATGGTGATGATTGTATCTATGTGGAGCATGATATTTTTGTGACATATGATGATTATTTCTACGTGTATATGGTTTGTGTCCTTTGTGAAAGTGTGTGTACATGTAAGCATGATTGTGAGCAGTATGAGGATGACGTGGTTGACTAGTATGAGTGATGTCATGCTTTGTGTGTGTCTCATGTGATTGGGTTTGAGGTTGAACAACCTGTTTTCCCAATTTAGTCTCTAGTTTCTTAGAGACAGCTTGCAATTAAGTAATCTTAGCATTCAAACCATGCATCTTAGTAATAGAAATCTTGTGTCTGCTCTTTTCTTCTGCAAGCTCCGTGTTGAGTGCTGTGATGTCTTGTGTTTGTTGCTCAATACGTGCCTCGGCATCATGTAAGCTTATTTTAAGCTTAGATACCTCATCAGTGACATTCGTGGGTGTAGTATCTCTAATATTATCAAGTAATAGAGAAAGTCTTTATATTTCGACTTCATGACTTTTGATTTTGTCCTTGGCATGTTTGTATTTACCAATGACCTTTTTGTGATCACTAAGTAAATCGGTGAAAGCATCGCCAAGTTCATCAAAAGTGAAGTCGTCAAGAGTTTCGTTTGATACCTTGTCGGACGTCGCCATTAGGCACACATTAGCCGTATCTTGAGGAGAGTTCTTTTCTTCCTCGGAGTCACTAGCTTTGCTTTCATGCCAAATGCTTGTGTTGGCATATTTCTTTGAGGAAGTCTTCTTGTATGGCTTCTCATAGCGGTTGCTCTTCTTCAAAAATGGACAGTCTTTTCGGACGTGTCCAGTCTTCTTGCATCCGTAGCTGGTTGGCTCTTCTTCGCCATCTTCTTGAGGTTCCTTCTTTCTTCGATTGAAGCAAAGAAATTTCTTGAAGTTGCGGACCATAAGGGCTTCATCATCGTCTTCTGAGTTGTCGTCATCCGTCTCTTCGGGTTCAGCCCTTCGTCGGTGCGCTTTGAGTGCGATCTTCTTAGCCTTAGGAGCAGGCTCTTCGAAGTCCTTGAGGTCAAGCTCATGAGTCATTAGCTTTTCCATCAAGGTCTCCATGGACATGATTGTGAGATCATTTCCTTCTATGATGGCTGTCACCTTAGGGTTCTAAATTTTTGGTAGCCCCCTAAGTAGCTTGCAAATCTTCTCGTGATTTGAATATTGCTTGCCGAGCGAAGATAGGGAGTTGATGATGTCGAGGAATCTTGTGAACATTTGCGTGATCGTCTCGTTTGGCTTCATCTTGAAAGCCTCGTATTCTTGAGTGAGACGGCTTATCTTTGATTCTTTGACTTGGGTGGTTCCTTCATGCGTCACTTCTAGAAGTTTCCATACTTCGTGAGATGTGGTGCATGTAGATACCCTGTTGAACTCATTTCTGTCTATAGCACAGAATAAAGCATTAATAGCTCTCGCGTCTAGACTTGCATGTTTCTTCTCCTCGTCAGAATACTGGTCATGTGATTTCTCGACGAGATCACCGTTGACAACTATTCTGGCGGGCTTTTTGTAACCGTCAGTGACGATAGTCCACAGGTCAAAGTCTAGCGATTTGAGATAAAAGCTCATCCTTGTTTTCCAATACGTGTAGTTAGTTCCATCAAATAGGGGAGGCCTATGAGTGGACTGTCCTTCACCGTGATTGGAAATCAAGGATTGTGTGGTTGCCATGGATCAGCTCTAGGATGTAAGTCCTTGTAAAGAGAACAGAGCTCTGATACCAATTGAAGAACAGATGGCAACTCTAGAGGGGGTGAATAGAGTTTCTAATGATAATAACCAATTAAAAAATCAACTCTATCATAATCTAAAAATTATCAGAGTAAATGCGGAAATAAATGAGAAGCAAGAAAGCATACGCAAACACAGCCGATTTTAACCTGGTTTCCCTCGTGGAGGACTAGTCCAGGCCTGAGAACTCTAGCACAGGATTAAATCCACTATTTGTGAAGTAGTTACACCCCGTGCCTTTCCTTCAGAAGAGCACGTCAACTTCTTACAATGGATCGCAGTGGCGATGCTTGGACTTTTTCAAGCGACTTCTTGAACTCTTGCACAAGACTCCTAACTGAGAGATGCTGAGCACTTGAGACTTAGGAAACTTGTGGCTAGTAGATGAAGAAGGGTATGGCTTATATTGAGCTTAAGAGAGAAGAGAAGAGAAGATTGGATGATTGAAAATGAGAGAATTCTTGGCCTATTTATAGGTTTTTAACAGTCAGAATTCGGCCAGAATTCTGGTAGGAATTTTCAAAATTTTGGCCGTTGGACAACTAGCAACAGCCAACCCTAAAAATTAGGGTGCTGATTTTTAGGGGACAGAGTTCGGCCCGAACTCTGTGTGGAGGCGGAGTTCGGCCCGAACTCTGTCTCCAGAAGACAGAATTGGTCCAAGGGTCCAATGGGCTAAGTTGGGATGTGGAGCTTTATGGATTTTGTGGGTTGAGTCTCAAGAGCCCAGCATAACTCAGCTTACAATCATTCTAGACTCAATAAATATAAAAGTACAGACGCAAAAACAACTTGAATTTGCACAACTGAGCCGTCGTCTGGCTTGAGCAGAATATAGTCGTCGTGTGTCGTATTGAATTATCACAAGTATTATTTAGTCAATGTTATCAATATTTGGTTGACTGTGACTTTGTGTCAACAAACTCCACACTTCCCACATCAGAACCGGATATGAGAAAATAACGAAAAAAAACTAATAAAAAGCCAACGTCAATTCATAAGTTAGCTTAATATTAATCTTAATATTACCGTTAATATTAATTTTAATTTTAATTTTAATTTTAATTTTAATGTTAATATTAATATTATTGTTAATATTAATTTTATTGTCAATATTAATGTTAATCTTAATATTAATATCAATTTTAATGTTAATATTAATATTATTGATTTTGTTAGCTTTTTTTCGTTATCTTCTTCTATCCGGTTCTGATGTGGGAAGTGTAGAGTTAATTGGTTATTGCCAAGTGTCCATTGTTCATTGGACGGTCTCACCACTCAGCACATCCAGTGGTGAGCCGGGAGCACCTAATAATTTCTCCACCATGTAATTGGGGGGTGAACAAACACTATAGTTTTGGAGGGTGAACAAAAATGGACTCAAACTGAGATAGTGGACTGTATCAAAGTTTTACTCATCTTGAAGATTACAACCAATTTAGGCCATCTCCAACCCATCCTCAAAAAATTTCTCAATTTGGGAACTCAACAAGGAATATTCTTCTATGATGCTATCCTCAAAATTTTACATCTCCAACTAGAAATGTGCATCGGTTGGTGGTCGACCTATTTAGTCACAACCGAAGTTAATTGGTTTGAAAATAATCACAGCCAAACCAAACCAACCAATTGGTCGGTTTGATTTTGAAACCGACCGATTTGGTTCGGTTTGGATCGATTCGGCTGATCAGTTTTGATCAGAGAATAAATTTCAAATATATAAGTGTTTCACAAAGTAAATTTACACAAAAATAAATCCTAACCATCTCCTATGTTGGAAGATGTTTGTATGAGATAGCAAAGTGGACAATAATCTTTTAAGTAAATCACTTGTATAATAAATTTTTTCCATAAATCCAAAATGATTCTCGAAAATAAATCATAATCTTAATAGATCTATAAATTGAAAATGGAAAATAAACAAACCATGAGATGGATAAGTTGGACCGGATATACTAACTAGGTTCGGTTGTTCGGTTTAAGCAGTTTGTGAAATGACCAAACCATGAACCGAACCAAATCGACTGATTTTTTAAATGGTTAAGTCGAACCAAACCGATCGGGCCATCGGTTCGGTTAAAAAATTGACTGATTCGATTTGGTTTGGTTCAATTTGGCATGGGTTGGTCCAAATATGCACACCCCTATCTCCAACCCATCAATCTTCAAATAATAAATAACCATTATTTATTTCTACATAAATTTATTTCTTGACAACCATTTAATATAATCAAATACATTAACGTTATATTATTAATATTATTTATCGAGATAATATTATAATATTTTATATTATAATATTATTTATATTATTTAATATTTTATAATATTAAATATATTCTTTATAATATTTTATATACATTAACGTCGTTCTAGAAGTGGGGATGATTTACCGTCGTTCTAGAAGTGTCTTCGACTGTCTTAATTTGAATGTTATTGTATTCCTTTAAGCATTTTTATTTCAATGTTTTTGTAACATTTAGCTTTTAATTTCAATGTTGTTGTAACGTGTAGACTTTTAATTTCAATGTTGTTGTTGGTTTCGATATTTTAAATTTCGATGTACTTATTTATGTTTTTTTAAATCAATGTATTTTAATTTTAAAAAGTTTGATGTTATTCTATTAATTTTTGCGAAAATATTCAAATATTATTTTATTAATCAAATGAATCTAATAAAAAATAGTAATAAATATATTCAGTATTAGATTCTATTTGAAGATCTCAACAAGAATATTTTAATAGTATTATTATTATATTATTTATAATTATAACTTAAAAAATATGTTAAGTTAATTAAGTTTAATGTTTAATATATGTAGGATATACTAGTAATTATGTACATTTTGGAGGACAAAATTGTCATGAATAGTGAATCCTCAAATTTGAGGATTTCCATTCTCTCTCCTCAAATTTGAGGACCGGTGCTCCTATCCTCAAAATTTTTGAGGATTCATCCTCATTTCGAGGACCGGTTGGAGGAAATTTTTGGTAAGAAATCCTCAATTAGGTTTTTGAGGACAAGGGTTAGAGATGGCCTTAGGGTACGGCAAGGTTTACATATCTTGTACTCTATTATTTTATTTTGTGTGTTTGAATGACAAATAATTTATTAAATTTAATTAACACTTTTTAAAATAAAAATATATTCTATTAATTGTTTATTAATATAGATAATAAATTTTAAAATAAAATGTTATATATCAATTGTCTTTAACATATGTCTACATGTTAACAAAAATTCATATTGTGAAATCAAAATTTACCTTTTCTTACTCAATGAATTTAGGGAGCCTTAACTAATAAACATCTATTTGGGTAAAGCAAATTAAAGATATAAAGTAGGACGTTATATTTTTTGAATAATAATTGTCATAAAGGAGCTCCAAGTATTTGGAAGGAATTTTGGAAGGTTCAAGATTGATTGAAAGAGTGTCGGCAAGAAAAAATAGATTTAAGTTATGGAAATATAGCTGGATTGATAGTATTGCTCTAGAATTTGTGTTTCCTAATCCCTATAATATTGCTAGTTGTCCTAAGACCATCTCCAATGGGGGTTTCTATCTTTCATATTTCTATGGAAGAAATTCATTTTAGAAAAAATTTCTCTCAATGGTGATTTCTACCACCATTTCTATCCTAGGTGGCAATGATGTAGGATGAAAACTTCTAGGAGAATTTCTACATGTAGAAACGCTCATAGAAATTCTCTTATCTCATGACAATTATTATTGGACCCCACATCATTAAATTTGTCCTTTTACTGTGTGACACATAGGATAGAAATGAAAAATTATTGGAGAGCATTTTTGTATGTCTACAATTCCTATGTAGAAACTCTTCCAACTAGGATAGAAATCTCCTTAAAGTACAATGCCAAGTAGGATAAGAACTCAATTTTAGAAATCACCATTGGAGATGGTCTAATGTTTGTGGGATCTCAATTTACTTCGTAAAGGTATAAAAATTTGGAGAATAAGGGAAATGATAATTTCTATTGGAATTTAAATAAGTATCATATTTTCACTGTTAAATCCTTCTACTCTATAGTTAATCATCCATGTTTGTTATATTAAGTTGGAAAACATATATGGTTTATACCTATTTCAGTAGAAGTAAGAATCTTTAGTTTGCTTTTCGCTAAGAACAACCACTCTCTTCCAACTTGAACTAAGACCATCTCCAATGGGGGTTTCTATCTTCCCTATTTCTATGGAAGAAATTCATTTTAGAAAAAACTTCTCCCAATGGTGGTTTCTATCACCATTTCTGTCCTAGGTGGCAATGATGTAGAATGTAAACTTTCTAGGAGGGTTTCTACATGTAGAAACTTTCATAGAAATTCTTCTATCTCTCATGACAATTATTATTGGACCCCACACCATTAAATTGATCTTTTTACTATGTGACACATAGGATAGAAATGGAGAACCATTGGAGAGTATTTTTTATATATGTACAATTTCTATGTAGAAACTCTTCCAACTAGGATAGAAATCTTCTTAATGTACAATGCCAAGTAGGATAAGAACTCAATTTTAGAAATCACCATTGGAGATGGTCTAACACAACACTTTGAATAATCAATTCCAAATGGAACTTCCATATTTTCTTTTTCAAATCAAAATTTAACAACGCCTTAACCACAGAATAGATACCAGATGTAATTTTAAAGTCGGGGATGGGTCAAATATTTTAATGCTTTATTGGAAAGGTGGAGGACAAATAGTTTTTGTCAATATCTGCTTGTTTTTTAAATGGCAGCAAGCAAGAGACTTGCTATATTTTTTGTTGGATTGACATTAGCTAGTATTATATCAGAATATGAGACAAGACGTAGTTTTAATTGCATATTAATAATATTTTGGTTGGGTTTTAGTTCCCAACAAAGCCAATGTTAGGGAATGGGGGGCCAATACTATGATTCGTGTGCCTTATTAGTTTTAGCTAATATTATTATATGATCATAAGCTACAATGGCAAAAGAATAATGCAAACGTGAGATAAAGGGGGGATAGTGGCTATCTTCAGCTTTCTTATAAATATTATGTCTGACAGTAAAACTAATGGTTCTCTTAAGTGGAACATCATGACCACCACTATCACCCCCTTCACCAACTTTGATCTATATTAATTTCTTCTTCTACTTTGAATTATCTTAATTAAGTTCTCGATGGTGCGGATGTTACTTATTATTTGTGTGGGTGTTCTAGGTGAGTAAGGGAACGGAACCAGAAATTCAAATTAGGGTGGACTGGAGTAGATTATGGTGGACTAATGCTATATTTGGGAAGGGAAGAAAATGGGATGAAGAAAAAATTTGAGGGTAAAGTAGGTGGAAAATTAAAAGTTGTGATGTTTGGAAAGAGGGAAAAGAAAATGGAGGAGAGAAATTTGGGAGAAAAATTTATGTAGGTCGTACCCAAAAAAATTTCTCCCAAGAATGATGAAAAGTGAACACACAAGAGGGAATCTTGTTAAATTTACCCAACTACCCTTCATTTAATTTGTTGTATTTTTCTAGGTTGAGAAAATCAAAGGTTAAGTAGTAATTTGATCTATGTTCCAAAAAAAACAAAAAAACAAAATTAATTCTTTACTTTCCTTTCATTACTTTTTTGTCATCCAAACAAGGAAAGGTAAAATTAATTTTTCTTCCCCTCCATTTTCCTTCCTTTCAAATTTTTCTTCCTCTCCTACAAAATTCCCAAACATAGTGTAAGTGTTGGCTCATTTATAAGAAAAAAATTCAAAATAAAATATATATATGATAAAAAAGTGAAAAAAAAAAATTTTGGTGGGCTAAAGATTGGGGTGGGCTGGAGCCCACCTCAGCCCAAAGGTGGGTACGCCCTTGGGTACAAGTGACATGGATATCTGTTGATTTCTTTGGTCAAAATGGATGCAATTTTTCTAGATGAGAGATTAATTTGCGTATCTTTAAAACGGTGGACTCATGATATTATTTGACAATGGAAACCAGGGCTGGTCTTGAGTTCATGAGGGTTATTTTGCCACCAAGATTAAACAATGACCTTTAGTTTGCAAGTTTAACATAATAACCACTTCACTGCAATTCTTTTGTGCTAAAAGATATATATGATACATACTAGTTCTAATTCAGATACCAAATTATATATATATATATATATATATATATATATATATATATATATATATATATATATATATATATATATATGTTTAAACTATTTTTCAGACCCTCATGCTCCGTGGACCTTTGGCCGGCCCTGATGGAGTGTCAGCCCCAGAACCAGAATACTAGCAAGTGGGGACGGACAAGGCCAGCTACATAATGCCAGAGTACGCCAGTACTCTGAAATCACGTATAAGCTGTCAAGACATGAAGGTTACTTCTACAAGCCAACAGTCAATCATAGGTCAAGCAATCCTCGGTATCTCAATCACAGGCAATTATATAAAGAACAAGAAGTATGATCATCAGACATACAATAGTAAAGCGTCCCAATCCATATATACATGGATGATCATGAAGCTAGTAATACAAAATGGAGAACTAGCGAGAGCAATAGTCATACATGATAAGCTCTAGCTATAGTCTAGAATACGCACATCATGTTTAGGCCCGTAGGCTAAATATCAAGAACCAAAACATGAGCTAAACACATGTTCGGAGGCTAAACGTCACAAAAGAATAATGTACATATCAAGTGGGAGAATGAAATAAGAAACCCACTAAGGTACTATGGTGCTCCGGATAGTCACCGTTGAGTAGAGGGTACGGAAGATCCTCTAGGCTCCTCTATCAGATCTGGCCAAACAAAACCAGTGGGGTCAGACCTCCAATAGCAAATAGCACAAAGGAAGCCAAACTATGAACTAAAATCAGCAATAGCTAACATAGCAATAGTTTGAGATATAATTAAGTAAAAGCAGATCGAGACTCATGCACTACCAATGCACTTATTCCGAACATGGTAGACAATAAGTAAAGCATCATGTGATATAAGGTAATTAATATGTGACATAATCTAAAGTGTAGACATGTTAAGTAAACAAAAGCTTGAGAATATGTAAAATCAACTAGTCATGTAAACAGGTGAGATAGCCGGGTCATGTGAACATGGTGACCCAGCATAGGGATCATATATAGCTTGTGAGATAACTGAATCATGTGAGCATGTGAGATAAGTAGAGCATGAGAGCGTGTGAGAACTATATAGAACGACAATGATAGGATGACTTAAGAACTATTCCGGAAGTCAAGTTACAATCCGTAAACCAAATAAGGACCGGAATTGTAATCCTTCTTTTGAACAGAACTTAGTCTCTAATCATTGTATAGCATAAGGATCTTATATAACTTGTGAGTACCGAATAGGACAACAAATGATAAGATGACTTGAGAGCTATTCCGGAAGTCAAGTTACAACCTGTAAACCAAACAAGGACCGGGGTTGTAACCCTTCTCCGGAACAGAACTTAGCCTCCGATCATTTATTGACAAAAGTAAAGCATGAACAATAATGTACTGAAATAAACATACGGACATTGCCTAGACAAAACTAGACTGAACTGGACTGACTCCATCCATCAAATACGGCCAAGCAATAAGTACGGCTTGATACATTCACTAACTAGGGTTATCACAAGCCTAGTTACTAACAAAATACAATTTTGAGAAATCCAATCTAGATCCAGTTACCTGCCCTACAGACTGCCCGAATTATCCAGGCCAAAAAGAAAAGTAAAGATGGATACATCACCCAGGAGACAAATGTATCCAAGATATAATGGTGGGTACATCGCCCAGGAGACAAATGTACCCTGTAACACTCGACGGTATGCTGGAAGTGTGCTCATCATGATAGATAGCTCCAAATCCATTCAGGTTGGGGCCGGGACAAAGGGCTTGCAAGTAACCGAGAAATTCTTTCCTCCCAATGATCCAGATAATCAAGCTAGTTGTTTAGTCCTTAACATTTTCTTGTTGGATTCTGGGTGTGGCATTCCGCAGAATCTATCCTAGACATGATATGCAAGACTGGACGATACAAGAAGGTGCACTATAACAAGCCACAACAAGAAAATATAACAAGCTGGAAGCTAGGAGTGCGCTACGACGAGCCACTATAGAGAAAATATAGAGTGCGTCATGACAGGCCACTATCAAGTAAGTAAGAGAAGACATGTACAAGAGTGCACCACGACGGGTCACTATCATGTAAAGCAAATCATAGACGTGAGAATAACATGTAGAAAGATCTTGACAAAAGGCTTATCATAACATGTGAGAAGGAATAAAGATAGTAACTACTTGGCATAGAACAATAATTAAACATGCGCTAGTATTGAGTGTATAACTGGTGTACAATAATTCTCTAACTGTACAAGATCATCAAATCATGTAAAAAAATTATTTGTTAAAGAAACATCAAATTATTAAGTCTGGTCGTCGCAAATTAGGCTAAGTACAAAAAACATACAAAGAAGATCAATGACATTTCATGGTTGATTTGTATATGAACATTGATTAAAGTGAGGCATGAAGATTCTTGAAGCCAAGACAAAGATCTACAACTTTTATGTTGGGAGTTAGGAAAAATTCTGGCCACAAATAAGCCAAATAGGACATAAAATAGCCAAAAACAGCCACAATAGGCACTATGCGGCACTATACATATATGCGGATTGGCACTATGCAGCTAGGCACTATGCAGCTTATGCGGACTGGCACTATGCGGCCAGGCACTATGCAGCTTATGCGGACTGGCACTAAGCGGCCAGACACTATATAGCTATGCGGACTGGCACTATGCGGCCAGGCACTATACAGCTATGCGGACTGGCACTATGCGGTCAGGCACTATGCAGCTATGCGGACTGGCATTATGTGGCCAGGCACTATGCATCTGTGCGGACTGGCACTATGCGGCTATGCGGACTGGCACTATGCGGCCAGGCGCTATGCAGCTATACGGCCAGGCACTATACGACCAACACTATGCAGCTATACGGCCAGCACTATGCAGCTATGCGGCCAGCACTATACGGCCAGTACTATGCAGCTATGCGGCCAGGCACCATACGACCAGCACTATGTAGCTATGCGGCCAGGACTATGCAGCTATGCGGACTGATACAATGCGGCCAACACTATGCTGCTATGAGGCCAGCACTATGCAGCCAGCACTATTCATCGTCCCTTCTAAAACCAAGACAGATGAACATAGAAGATGTCCAAATCTTACTTGGCCATAACTTTCTCAAAATAAGTCAAAATCTAACTTTTCAAAGATTAAAATTGTGTAGAATCAAATTCTCTACCACATGGAACAATTAGTTTTTGAAAACAAGTAAGTTTGATAGATCAAAACAAAAAATAACTAAAAATGTTACAAACTTAGATCTATAAGAATCCACCTATAAAAATCAAAAACTCCAAGTTCTAAAGAGGCTTATAATCATGTAAGAAAGAGTTTAGACCAAACAAAATAATATTTGTCCAATATTTGGCATGATGTACTTGCCTTAGGTTGGAGAAAAAAATGAAGAGGAAGAAGATGAAGAGAATGAAAATAATGGAGAAGAGAGAGAGAAGTTGGTTTTATATAAAACCCTTCTCATCTATAACCAACCCAAACCAAGTCATGCCAAGTTGAACCAAACCAATTTAAACCAATTCAAGATTTAAACCAAAACAAAAGAGACAAGTCAAAATACGGGTCACCTGACAATTGTCAGAAATTCGTACGATGAGAATGACAACCGTCGATATATACCGATACATCGGTGGCATGCCGATCAATGAGAAATATATACAATTTTGGAAAAAATTTAAAGCATTCTCGGAATCAAAAAAATACTAAATACAGTACAAGGTACGTATCAGTATATAAATACCAATATCGTGAGACGAGTCTCACATGGAGACTCATAATTCAATTTAAATTTATGCGTAAAATTTAACTTATTCTTAAAAAAATTAAGAAGAAGAGACTATTTAGCCAATTTGAAATTTCTCTTATTATCACACACACACATTATATATATATATATATATATATATATATATATATATATATATATATATATATATATATATATATATATATATATATATGAGTGCTCTAGAACCAACCGGTTGGTTTTGTATTATAGAACCAACCTATGTTATACACGTTGGATTGGAATTGCATGGTTAAGATTAAATGACTTTAAAAAATGGTGGGGTCTACACCTTTTAATCTCAACCACTAAATTACAATCCAATCCATAAAACATAGGGTGGTTTTATAATACAAAACCAGCCGACTGGTTTTGGAGCATATATATATATATATATATATATATATATATATATATATATATATATATATATATATATTGAAAGGAGACAATTGTGGTGAACGCTCCCACAGGGAATCGATCTCCTGACCACTCGGGCCGCATGCATCTCTCTTAACCACTAGGCTAGAGGTCATTATATATATATATATATATATATATATATATATATATATATATATATATATATATATATATATATATATATATATAGGGGAGGAAAAGATCAGAATTTGTGTATATTTTGATAATGCAACTACTTACTTATTATCACAAATATATGATTTACATTATTTGACGTCCACTTTAATCATTGTTTCATTAAAAAATTCTAAGAAAAAATTATCTTTGAAAAAATACATAGTGAAAGAAAAGAGTACAAAATATTCTTCAGGCTTCAAGAATTCAGGTGGATGTAACTTATAATGTCTTGTTAAAATTATTTCAAAAAACTGAATCAGTAACAAAAACTTATCGAAGGAAAAAAAAAGTATAATGCGCAAAAACATTCTTCAGGATGTCTCCGTTTAGCATCTTCAAGATGCGTGCATCGACAAAATACTCTAGTTTTTACATCAACTTAATCGAAGAGTAGGGGTATGCATCGGTCAGTGGTCGACCTATTTGGTCCCAACCGAAGTCGAACCAAAGTTAATCGGTTTAAAAATAAACGAAACCGAACCAAACCAACCAAATGGTCGGTTCGGTTTTAAAACTGACCGACTTGGTTCGGTTTGGATCGGTTCGACTTGGTCGATTTTGATCACATAAAAAATTGGACTGTATATTTTTTTCTTTTGTGAAACCTCAGTCAACTTTCACTTTGCAATAGTAAATACAATTCAGCGGCTTCAATTCAACTTGCGCTTTACAGGTGGAGAAAAATGCCAATTATACATAAAAAATTATATACATTCAACCAAAAGCCCCTTTCATGTGCACATGAGCAATTAGAAAAGAATATGAGCCACCAACACTCCTCTTTGAGACTAGAAAGAGAGATAGCTCTTTCAACTTTAACTTGATAAATGGTTGTGATATGAATAAATGAACCAAACCTGTATAATACAACCCAATGAGCCCATACCCAACCGGCCAACCCTAATTATTTAACAAGGATTTGGTTCGGTTCGGTTCGGTTTAGACAGTTTTTGGCATAACCAAACCGTGAAACGAACCGAACCGGTCGGTTTTGAAAAAAATTAAAGCCGAACCAAACCAACCGAACCATCGGTTCGGTTTAAAACCAATCGGTTCGATTTGGCTTGGTTCGATTTGGTCGGTTTGACTTAGTTGTGCACAGCCCTATCGAAGAGTTACCTCCTGTAACGATCGTGGTTCGTATTACGTATTTTGGTATACGTGTACGTATATTGCATGTTTTCTGGCATGGTTTATCTTGGTATTTCTCTTGCTTGGTTCGGCTTGGTTGGTTTGGTTCGGTTTGGATTAGTTTTCTTTATATGGACCAAACCCCCACCTACCCCCACTCCCTTCCATTAATAACCGCCCACTTTTCTCTCTCTCCTCATTACTTCTTCTCCATTACTTCTTCTTCTCCCTTACTCTCTTTACCTACCAAGGAGAGGGCATAGGCAAGTGCAGCTTGCTTCATGGAGGAACTCAGTTTTTATTATTCCATTCTCTTCCTCACGAGATTCTAACACACTTTAATATTTAGCATTTCTAAATTCTATGGTTCAATTTGTGTAGATCTAAGTTTAATTGTACTCTCGGATTTCTTGGATTTTGATCTATTTAACCTTGTTATTATCTAGTTTTGATGGTTCCATGTTGTAGAAAATTGCATTCTGTCCCATTTTGACCTATGGAAGTCTGGATTCTGACCTCGGATGAAGGATTTAGGAAGCTTTGAAGCCATGGATTTCATGGCTCTTCTTCTCGGACAAGTGGAGAAAAAGAGCAGTACTTGATCGTATGGGTTTTCATGCGGCAAGTCTCCCTAGCCGCATGTGTCACCCCCGTTTTTCGTTCTACGTATTTCCAGTATACGTATACGGAATCCTGACATGTATTTTTATTTTCCTGCCTGGCTAGCTAATTTCAGTTTAATCTTGATTAGGTTCATCATAGCATGTAATGGTTTAACTTGGTTTATTTTGGGATGGCTCGGTTTTAATTGGTTTGGGTTGGTTTGGATTGGTTTAATGTGTATTGGAACACCTTAGCCTATGCTCCACCCTCAACATACCACATCCCACCCTCATTAAAAACTCTACCAACACTCTCTCTCTTCATTACTTCCTCCATTAATTTCTTCTTCTTCTTCCTCCACCCAACTCTCCACACCCATAGACAAGTGCAACTTGTTTCTACAAGAGAGCCTATTTTATTGTTCCATTAGCTTCTCCTCATGTTTCTAAGACACATTAGAACTTGTCATTTTCTATTTTGAGGCTTTAAATCTTGTAGATCTAAAAATTTATTATTTTTGAATTTAGTGGTTTTGATCTATCAAACTTCTTTGTTTTCAAGTTTTGATGGTTCCATGTGGTGGGAAATTTTCTTCTACCCAATTTTGACCTTTAAAAAGTTGGATTTGGACTTGTTTTGACCAAGTTATGGACTTTTGAAGTTTTAGGTTCAAACCATGGAGTTTTTGCTGTTTTGGAGAAGACAGAGAGCAGTGCGCGAGCTTTTTAGCTTGCGCCACTGAGCTGCGTGCGCTCTTTAGCGCAGCGTAGTCTGACTCATACGCTGCCTTTTGGAAGCATATGTCTTGGATACGCTGACCTGAGCGTATGCTGACCTGAGCGTATGCTGACCTGAGCGTATGCTGACCTGAGCGTACGCTGACCTGAGCGTATGCTGACCTGAGCGTATGCTGACCTGAGCGTATGCTGACCTGAGCGTACGCTGACCTGAGCGTATGCTGACCTGAGCGTATGCTGACCTGAGCGTACGCTGACCTGAGCATACGATGACCTGAGCGTATGCTGACCTGAGCGTATGCTGACCTGAGCGTATGATAACCTGAGCGTATGCTGACTGAGCGTATGCTGACCTGAGCGTATGCTGACTGAGCGTATGCTGACTGAGCGTACGCTGACCTGAGCGTATGCTGACCTGAGCGTATGCTGACCTGAGCGTACGCTGACCTGAGCGTACGCTGACCTGAGCGTATGCTGACCTGAGCGTACGCTGACCTGAGCGTATGCTGACCTGAGCGTATGCTGACCTGAGCGTATGTTGACTTGAGCGTAGCATGACTTGAGCGCAGCCTGATGTTTAGGCGCAACTGGGCCTGACCCTACTTGCCTTGCATGATTAGTAACCCGCCGTGGTGCACTCTTGACAAGTAATTTAACATGATAATTCTTGATGGTAGTCCGTTGTGACGCACCCTTGCCTTGATAAGTAATCTTGATAAGCAACCCGACATGATAACCGTGATACGCTGTTGCGACGGCTAACCTGACATGCTAAGTGAATTCTTGACCCCGTGGATGATTGTATCGAATATGCTTGTATAAGCAACCAGTCTTGTCTCGCATCATGTCTAGGACATGTATCCCTGGTTACCACGGTCAGGGATTCATACCGAATCTGACTAGGTTAATGACTAGATTTATCAAGTAGAGCATATAGAGAGGTATTCCGGCTACAAGCAATCCCGTTATCTGGGCGCCTTCCTTGATGAACTTGTAGCCTGCCGACGAGTAGGGCACATTTCCAGCTCACTGTTATGTGGAGCACTACATGAAATGATTACTATGCACACCGTCATGTGTTGCATCCAAGTCACCTAACAAGGCATGATGACTCTAAGCTTGAACCTTGCGTCTGGATAACCTGGATAGTCTGCAGGGCTTGTGGCCGTAGGCGTACCTCATTGCATCTTGCTAGTAACTAAGCTTGTGATAACCCTAGTTAGTTAAGTATCAAGCCGTACTCTTTGCTTGGCCGTGAATGATGGATGGAGTCCTATCTTGTTTAGTCTTGCCTCGATCCAGTACATGGATAACTCCAGACATGCTTGTTTATGCTCTACGTTATCGATAATTGGTTCGAGGCTAAGTTCTGTTCAGGTGAAGGGTTACAACCCCGGTCCTTGTTTGGTTTACGGGTTGTAACTTGGGTACCGGAATAGTCCTCTAGTTATCTTATCGTTTATCATCCTGTTTTCTTTAACTCATGTCTTATGTTATTTCACCTATGATTTAAGTGCTGACATGCTGGTTTTAGTTCTTAAGTGAAGCCTCCTTTGTGGCACTTGCTCTTTCTGGGGTCTGACCCAGCTGGTTTTGTATGGCCAGATTTCGGAGCAGCTACCGAGGATCTCCCGACTTTCCTGCCAGATGGTGAACACTAGAAGGAATCCCGGCAACGAGTGGGTTTTTATTTTGCTCTCCCACTCCCTTGTAAAAATATTCTTTTGAGGCGTTTAGCCGTCGAGCAAGTGTTAGCTCGTTTGCAACTCTACTTACTGTCTGCCTACGGGCTGTAGCATGATTGACAAATCCTAGGGTTGATCATGAATGACTTAAACTCTTGCTAGTCTTCGTATTTTGTATGACTAGCTTCATGATCATCTGAATATGTAATGTATGGGACGCCTTACTTTGTATGTCTGATGATCTACCATCTTGTTATATGTACTCGCTTGCTGGAGATTGAGACACTAGGCTCGTTATTGACCTTAAGAGACTAATGGCTTGTAGTAAACCCTCATGCATCTAGACAGCCGTGACCGTATAGCAAGGTAAGAATTACTTCAATGTACGTAGCTGGCTGTGTCTGTCCCCCGCTCTCCAGTATTCTGGTTCTGGGGCGTGACACGGTTTAAGTGGTGGCCCATGCAGGTCTTGTAAATCAAGATGTGTGAGGGTTTACCAGATAGATGTCTCAATCAGCACTCGCCTTTGATCTCTACTCGTGCCTTCTGATCTTTCAGAATCCTTGACCTGATCACATGTTTATATCCTCGATCTATCATGGTCCTTTCTTATTGTTCCCTATGTCGTTTTCTTCAGCGGCATTGTTCCTGGTCCTACCGATCAGCAAGACGGAGCACCTCCAGTGGACCAGCAGCAACCTGGAGACCAAGCCCAGCACTCTGGAGTGGCCTCCCGAGTCATGCATTCCGGGGACCCCGAGCCCCCAGTTCAGCCAGTCCAGCCTGCAGAGCCTGACAATGGCACCTTGGTTGGTCTCATTAGGACATTGCTTGCATCTCAAGATCGTCGGGGCGATGCCCTGCACCAGGCAGTACAGGATGCCATGGGCCGTGTTGGTTATCAAGGGAACAGTGCGGCTAGCAGTTTCAAGCGCCTCAACCCTCCCTTCTTTGATGGGAGTGAAGACGCTATTACAGCTGATGCGTGGCTCCAGGACATTGAGATTATCTTAGATGCAGCCAAGACTCCAGAAGGAGAGAAGGTAGCTGTGGTACGTCTATAGTTATTGGACCTAGCCCGCACCTGGTGGGCGATGATAGCGGTTGGATTGGCAACTCCTGTCCCGTGGGCGGTATTCAGTGACAAGTTTCAGATCAAGTACTTCGATGCTGTGGCTCGACACGACTTACAGACGAAGTTCACCAATCTCAGGCAGATGAGCAGGACGGTCGATGGATATGCGGCCGAGTTTTCAAGACTGAGTCGGTTTGCTCCCACTTTGGTGGCAACCGAGTTTGATCGAGCGCAGCGGTTCCAGCAGGGACTCCACCTAGAGATCATTCTAGCAGTGGAGCAGTTTGAGCATCGGACCTTTGATGCTGTTTTGCGGGCAGCTAAGAGGCATGAGTATACCTCGCAGAGAATTGTAGATAGAACTGGAGGACGAAAGCGGTCCCATGGTCAGATGATCCAGTCTTCATCCCCAGCACCCGCAGCTAGGGCCTTGACCATTGGAGCTCCGAGGAGGGCAGCATTAGTTACGTCGGTTCAGCATTCGACTCCGACGTATCCTCAGCAGCAGAAGCGGAGGCAGTCTTCCACAATGGGCTGCACTCATTGTGGGAAGCCAGGACATGTAGTGTCAGAATGTCGCCGAGCACAAGGATTGTGTTTGGCTTATGGGGCACCGGATCACATGATAGGGTCCTGCCCACAGAGAGCCGGTTCATCCTCATCGGCGCAGACTAGTCCCTCAGTGAGGGGACCAGCACCAGTGCAGCAGCAGCAGTATCAGCCCCCGAGGCCATTGCCGCCTCAGGCTCAGGCATTCCAGCAGCAGCGACCGCAACAGTATGCCCAGGTCCAAGCTCAGGTTCAGAACCGCCAGAGAGGTTTCCAGCAGAGGGGACCAGCACCCAGAGGGCACGGTCAAGCGATGGCTTTGACCGTAGAGGAGGAGTTGGCATCAGGTGAGGTGGTGGTAGGTACCATTCTCGTCAACTCTTTTCCTGCATCCGTATTATTTGATTCAGGTGCATCGCATTCATTTATGTCTGTACGATTCGCGACACGGATAGGACTGGAGCCCGAGTCATTATCAGTAAGGCTCAATATACTTACTGGTAACGGACTAGTGGGTGTAGATAGGGTATTTTCCTCGTGTCGAATCGTAGTTAGCGGTAGAGAGTTTCCCGCTAGGTTGATAGAGTTCCCGATGGCCGATTATAATGTAGTCCTAGGAATGGATTGGTTGCGGGACCAGTATGCTAGGATAGATTGCCATGTCGGCAAGATTATTTTTAGTATTCCCGGTGAGCCAGAGTTTTCATTTTCTCGAGGCAGAGTAGAACCTTCTTCCCCAGCATTACGGATGACCGTAGCAGCAACAGTTCAGTTTTCCAGAGTTGTAGAAGAGTTTCCTGACGTATTTCCCGAAGAACTTCCAGGTATGCCCCCAGAGAGAGAGATAGAGTTCACTATCGACTTGATTCCTGTAGCTTCCCTTCCCGGAGAATTTTTTTTAAAATATTTTTTTGAATTATTTATTTGATTTAAATTGTAATTTTTAGGATTTTAGAAATGATTATTTAGTTAATTAATACGGTAGATGACTCTAGCCATAGTTGAGTTTTGAAGTACTAGACGACTAGGATCTGTGGCACGGGAGATGTAGCAGTGTGCCTTGACTAGTGTACTAGTCATGCCCGGGGAAACATAGCCATAGGGATGTCCTAACTAGGAGAACCAGGCCAAGTTGTGACATGACCATTATAAATAGTTAATTATTCATTATTAATATTATTTGACGTCTAGGTGACCCGGTCGCACCAAACTAGTCAAACTGTGTAATAGTTATTTATTCTTTTGACAATGGTTATCATAAACGTTATTATTAAACAAAAAAATTGCAACTAGTAGCATAAATTGTTGCACAATTATTACAAATAATAAGCTGACTCACAACAGGTTGCAAAAATTATTGCACAACTGTTGCTAACAATGAGCCTTTTCATAAGGCTTTATGTAATCGTTACAAAATATTAATAAATTTGTAACAAATACTTAAACCCTTGCATAACCGTTGCCCATTCAACTCGCTTTGACAACACTTTCATAAAAACTGTTGCTTGACCGTTGTAAAAAAGAAAAACGTTTAGCAAGCGTTTATGAACCGTTATAAATAATATATTAGGCAATGGTTAATCTATAACCACTGTAAATATATTTAATTTAGAAACGGTTATTTCAACTATTACATAACTGTTGCAAATTATAGTTCCAGCAATATTCATAAAAGCGTTGCAAATTAGGGGTACTTTTTATAGTTATAGCCCACGCACCCAAACCCGGCGTCCCCGGCACTCCCCGCGTCCGACCGTGCGCGCGCTTCCGCGTTGCCCCCCACGTACGCGCCCCCGCGTGTCCGTCGTTCGGCGACCTCCGTGCCCTTGTGAGGCACTTTCCCCCACTTCCCGGCATTATGAGCCACTTCTTACGCCGATCCTAATCCGAGGCCTCCCCCCGGTTCTCCTTCATCAGTTTTCTGGTAGGTTCTGTCAGAAACTCAGTCTATTTCCAGAATAGGAATTAGGCAGAAACCCATAATCCTGTCCGACCAAATTTGACAGAATAAAGCTCTGTCAACTTTGGGATAGTTAGTTTCCCAATTATGTTAATTATTAGTTATGTTAATGTAATAAATTAATTGATGGTAATTAACGGTTATTTAATTATTAGAATTGCTAGTAATTATTGGGCCATCCTAAAAATTGTTAGATTATTTATAATTTAATTAAAATAAATGTTTCACATAAAATAGTTAAATAAGTAGTTAATATTACTGTTGTCTTATTAGATTAGTCTTAAAATAATATTTAGTTAATGTCCTTAGTAAATATTCTAAAATAAATAAAATGATTGCTAAATAAATGATTATCATAATAATCATGGTATTTTAGATTTAAAAGTATTTACTAAATATATTACGATTATTTTACGTAAATATAAAACTAATTAGTTTCAAAAGTATTTCCATTACCAAAAATGGTATTTTGAATATAAGTAAATCTAATTAAAATATTAGTTCTATTTATTAAAGTAAAAATTCGTTTATTATTTATTCTAGATAAAATATAGTAAATTCTCATGTTATTATAATAAATTGTTTTTATTAAAAAGATCGTTTTATCCACTAGTTGCTAATTACGTGTATTACTTTAAAAGTATTTTGAGAGTATTTTTGGATAAATTATTTTCATAGTCACAAAATAAAGACTAATTTGTCACGATCTTATTATTAATTAAATTAATAATAATTTCATTTAAGGAAATAATAAGTTTTATCATTTTATTATTAAAAACATATTTTTCCTTATATTTCTCACTTAGAGTTTCTCTATAATATTTTTTTATAATTAAGCAATTGCTTTATTGTAATTATTAGTGAATTTAGAGTCTAAATTATTATTGTATTATTAATAAGTTAATTAATTAGAATTGTAGCAAACCTTAGACTGGCAACTAAGACATGTTTTACTAATGTAGGGTCAGTTTCGGACATTAGCTTGAGTATTTTTCTGTCGTCACCTACAGCACCAAAAAATCAAGACAAGTTTCATATTATTCAAATTCGTATTTTAGTTGATAATTAAATGCATTGCATCATTAGAACAATATACTATATTGACACTTGACTCACGGGAACCCTCTCGGACCCAAATTGATTGCTTGATTGACTCATTGACTCGGGGATTGGGGAGTAGTACATGTAGCATCTATGACCAAAGTCCATGTTACTAATATTTACTCTCTCGTGCTAACTCCTATTGCACAGGAGGTTGAGCCGTACCGTATGCTAGCATTAGGCCCAATGCTAGTATACATATTGCAATTACCAGTCGGTCACAGATTGCTACATGCTCAAATCACTATTGAATCATTGTAGATTGCATCATTATTGCTCTTGAGATTTCATTGCTTTACTGATTCTCTATTATTACTTAAAAAAATATAATAATGCTTTAAAACTGTTCCTTGCATCATTTATTATTTATTAGAATACTAGATATGGATATATGTTCTTGCTCCTCTCCTGATTAGAGACCAACATTTTTAGGTGATTGCAAGAATGAGGAGGTACCTTTAGCACTACTACGGACCCGATCTGAGTTCTGAGGGGGTAGCCCAACCCGATCAGGGAGCCCAGGATTTCTAGTCGTACCTGTTGTTAGCTTTCTTGTTTTAAGTTGTAATAAAGAACAAGTTGTAATAACTTAATACTTTCTCTGCTTGTGTGTTTGTTTCTAGATAGACATTTAGCTCTAATTCAAAAGTTTCAAATAAATGTTTTTAAATTCTCGCATTTTAGAATGTTCTACTTGTGTTACTACTGCTTGATACAGCTTATTGTCGTCGTCTCACAACGGTGCAGGCTGGGTATAATCCGACTGGACCCAGAATCTTGGGATCGGGTCATGACAGTTTCCTATAAGTAATAAAATGTTGCATGTCCCTATGAGAACTGAAAGATTGATAAATGCTACAATGTGATGAATTGATGCGATGTGAAATAATTAGGCTTGGGATCGATGAGATCACCAAGTGTGGGAGTGATGTGAATGATGGAAATGATAAATCGTTGAACACAGCTTGTATGAGATGAGATGATGAACTGTTGCCTTTACTTACTTATAATATTTTACCATACGATTATGTTCACGATCGAGTCGAACACGCATTTGTATGGTCATGGACAACTTGTGTACAATGTTTGAGGTTGTTTCCTCGGACGAAATGTCTGGGCATTGGGCCAATCCGACCAGGAGAAAAACATAAGCGTGCTTTGGTGGCATGAGTTCTCGGAACATTCATTGAGACTAGCTACCTACTTTAAATGGCGTGTCGCAACCCTTCGAAGTCCTATATAGGAAAAGTACTAAATGGTAGAATAATACCAGTGATCATGTTGTAAGTATGCATGCTAATGAATGTCTTGTGCAGTCAGAGTAAGTATATCATGTATCCTGCATTTTTTGCAGGTATGAGAAAGTCGGTTATCAGTAAGAAATCACTCAAAAAGTGGTGCATTTTTATACATGTTAATTCAATCTTAACTGCTGAACATGTTAACACCAATATGCAACAAATTTGCCTTTACATGATCTATGCTACAACATGCTTATATGCTTCACCATGATACTGTACATGAACTGTAAACTCATGTTAGGCCCAAATAGAAAGATCATATTAATAATTGTTTACTCACATGACTACTTAGTGTTGGTTTAGGCGAGTGGGCTGGTTTTGCTCGCCAGTACATGACAATGTACTGACTTACATTATGGGCATCCTTTTCAGGTGCTCGTGCTTGGGAAGTTAAGTACACTAAAATTGACTTGAACAGTCCCGAGGCATTGAAGAATTGTTGGGCATGCAGAAGCTCTCCTTGTAGAAGATGGTGTCTTCTGTTTATAAAGAACATAATGTATGGAAAATTGTATATCTGTTGTACCAGTGAGTTGTAAGCCAAGTTGGCATTTCTAATTGTAAGTAAATGTGTCAAGTATCAATTGTAAGCCTAAATGGCATGTGTTTCAAAGTTGGCTATCAAGAGAAATGTGAGATGTGTTGTAAGCTTTGTATTCTTCTACAAGCCTTGTACCTCATTTCAATTATCAATAAAGAGAATATATTTGTACATGTCTTATTGTGACTTCAAGTTATTTGCTCATTTTTGCTATTATGAATCAATAAGGTATTATGTTCAATATGTTATTATCTTTAACTTGACTGCTTGTGCCGCTGCAATGTGTTCCTGTCACCCCCAGTTTTCAAATTAGGGGTATTTTCGTCATTTTTCAAGTTTTATAATTTTTAGGAATTTTATTTGATTTTATATGATTTTTAGGGATTTATTTGGTTTGGTTTGGATTTTATCCAATTCGGACTTAAGTTGGAGACCCGGGTAGCCTGGACACTAGTGGGACCCACATACTAGCTGGGCTTGGCCCACATACCATCCTAATTAGGCTAGAAACCATAAACACTATTTCCATGGCTTAATTAGTCATTTTAGAGCTTAATTAGTTAATTAAAATTAGACCGAAATGAACCGAACCAAACCCGAACCAACCCAACCAAAGTCTAATGGGTTTGGTGGGTTATTGGATCTCACCCAAACCAAATAACCCCCCCCCCCCCCCCCCCCCCCCCCACATAGCCGGCCACAAGTAGGAGCCCCCCTCTTTCTTCTTCACTAAGTAAACACTCTCTCTCTCTCTCTCAAATTTCATTCCTTTCTTCAAGCTTTCTTTCTTCCTCAAGCAACCAAGCTTAGGTAAGCTCATTAATTCCCTATTTATTCCTCTTAAGCACTTATTGCTTTCACAATAATGGTAGAGGAGAGAATTCTCCACACTTTGCCCCTAGAATTTGTAGATTTTCTAAAAATCTAGGTTAGAAGATTTATTTGGGGGTTTTCTAATTAGAGTGGTATATATATATATATATATATATATATATATATATATATATATATATATATATTTTATATATATATATATATGTGTGTGTGTGTATGTATATATGTATATTGATATGTATTTGGTGTCATGAGGATGGTGGTGGTGTGTGAGAGTGGTAGGGAGAGTGTGTGTGCTTGTGTGAGTGTGTGTGAGAGAGTGTGAGAGGGTGGTGTGTGTGTTTGAGTGGTATGTAGATATATATATATGTATATATATATGTGTATATATTTGAATTTGTGTGTGTGAGTGTAGAGGAATGAGAGTGGTGGTGGTGTTTGTCATGAGAGTGGTGGTGGTAGTGTGTGAGTGAGAGTGTGTGTGTGTGTGTGTCTATATATATATATATCTATATGTGTGTGTATATATATATTTATAGATACATAAGGATATGTGGGTATGTATTTATATATATATAAATGTGTGTTTGTATGTATATTTACATATAGATGTGAGTGTTGTGTGTATACACTACAACATATATGGGATACGATAGCAGTTTATCTATAGCGTTCCAGCCTCCCTGCTATAGAATGTCATCATCAATAGCATTCATTCCGCTGTGCTTTTAAAAGAGCGTACAATAGCAGTTTATCTATAGCATTCGAGCCTCCCTGCTATTATAATATCATCATCCATAGCGTTCATTGTGAAGTGCTATTAAAAGTTCATACAATAGCAGTTTATCTATAGCGTTTATGCCTCCCTGCTATTTTGCTGTTAACAGAACTTTATATAGCGTGTTATGAACGCTGTTAAAGGTATAGTTTTTTCTGGATGCTGCTTATGTTGCTATGCCCGTATGTCAAAGTAAGGTATCCAGTTCGATTAGGAGCAGCATCGTATTCTATATATTTTACATGATTAAAAAAAAGTCTATAGCACATGTTGTTTAAAATATCTTCAGCAAAAAAATATAAGTTGTGTTGCAACAAATTAGTGTACCATTTAGGCGGTAAATAAATTTTGTAAATATTGAATGGGGGCAACTGAAATTTTTAAGGGGTCTATCAAATCCTCCCACCCCTCTCATGTGCCCTCATCTCTCTCTTGAGATTGGAGCCGGCCCTAACCTAAATGGCTTCCTCTCCCACAATCAGTGGTTGCTCCCCCTATCCAGTTCGAGATCAGATTAATAATTAACAATTAACGATTAATAATTAATAATTAATAACTATAAATTATAATTAGCGATTAATAATTAATAATTAATAATTAACAATTGATAATTTTTATTAACGATTAATAATTATAAATTATAATTATTGATTAATAATTAATAATTAACGACTAATTAACTATAAATTAAATATTTTAAAAATAGTAATTATAAATTAATATTATTATGATTAGCAAATTATTAATTAACTTATTATAAAATATGATTCTAATTGTGATTAAAATATTAATAATTAAGATTATAATAAAATAGTTATTAACAAACTATTAATTAATATTATAATAATACTAATAAATTATTAATATGATTATAACAAAATTAACTAATTAACTAATTAACTAATTTTTTTAATTAATAATACTAAACATAGGATATGATTATTAATTAATATTATAATAATACTAATAAATTATTAATTAATATAATAATAATAATATAATAATACTAGTAAATTATGATTATTAACTAATTAGAAAATTATTAATTAATATTATAATAATACTAACAAATTATTAATTATGATTATAACAAAATTAACTAATTAACTAATTTTTTTA
The DNA here is from genome assembly GCA_029216955.1 of Iris pallida. Taxonomy (NCBI): domain Eukaryota; kingdom Viridiplantae; phylum Streptophyta; class Magnoliopsida; order Asparagales; family Iridaceae; genus Iris; species Iris pallida. The sequence continues at coordinate 12,729,357 of JANAVB010006389.1, read as the reverse complement.
ATTAACAATAATATTTTTATTAATTAATAATACTAATAAAATAGTTATTTTTTTATTAATTAACTAATTTTTAACGAAATTATTAAAGAATAAATATTTTTAACAAAATTATTAAAGAATAACTAATTTTTAACAAAATTATTAAATAATAAATATTTTAACGAAATTATTAAAGAATAATTATCCTCCAAAATCCAACCAAATCCAAGTTTTGGATTTTGTCATACTTTCCATATCCAAATTCATCTCCAACCAAACATAGAATTCCATGAATTTGTCTCCAAATCCAAAAAATTCAAATTCCACCTCTAAATACAGTTTACCAAACACACCCTTACAACACTCAAAAAGTGTTCTCCTTTACCAATTTGTTTTTATTTTACCGTGCGGCCCCGCATCTCCAACCCTAAAAAAATTCACTTTGGCGCCCTCCCAAAAAATTGGCGCTGGAGCTCACGGCTGGATAAGAAGCCCCAATCCTTTTTTTTCTTGGTCTCTCTCTCTCTTCTTCCTTTCTATTTTTCTCTCCATAATATTCTTCTCTATTGCTCTCTCTCGGAGGTCGGCGGAAAGAGGGTTGTCATCACCGTGTTCACCGCCATCACCACCATCGTTCTCCTCTGTTCCTCTATTGTAAAGAGGTCTGCATATCTCATCCTTCATCTCCACCCCTTTTTTATGAGTTTTTCTTCCTAACTAGGGTTTAGACGAAGCAATGAAGTTAAAAATTTCTTAATCTATGCTCTGTTGTAAAGAGGTCTGTATTTCTTAATTTAAGTTAAAAATTCCTAACTATGTCCGCATCTCTCATCCTTCCTCTGTTGTAAAGAGGTCTGGTTTTCATTTGGGTTTTGAAGAAGAAATTTCATCATAATTATTGGAAGCCCATCTTAATCCATTCTTAATTGTTGCTTCTTTTTTCTTCTCAATATTTCTTACTCGTTTTAGTTCTAAGTTAAACAATATTGTCTTCTTCAATTTACTTGCATTTTTTTACACGAAGAAATTTCATCCTAATTATTGGAAATGCCCATCTTAATCCATTCTTAATTGTTGTACCATTTTAATTTTTGTTATTAATTGATCGTTTTTATTTCTGTTATATTCTGAAAAAAATTGAGGACAATGTATTTCTGCTCCACCAGGAAAGAAAGTCCCCATTCGCCACTGGCTGGGAGCATTACATGCAACATTTAGAACTTGATGAATTCTTTTTTGTAGCTATCATTGCTAGGAAGTTGGTATCTTGTTTTAAATTGTTGGCGTTAAGTTTATGATCATTTATAAACTCATATGTCAAAAAAACTGAGTTTCATCAAAAAAAATTATGCCAACTTCTTAAGAAAGCTTCAAGATTTTTCAATACAGAAAATTTCATCCAAATTCTATTATGATAAAATTGATCGATTTGTTTTAAAAACCTGATACGGTTAATCGTAAATTTTGCTGTCAGAGTAATGTAAGCATTTTGCTCATACTTTATGTGAGTGGTAAAGTCTTGGTTTGTTCTTATAGGCTGCTTCAGAACAATGCCATATCTGGACCTATTTCTAGCAATATCGGAAAGCTGGAAAAGCTCCAAACTCTGGACCTTTCGAACAATCAGTTCAGTGGCAGTATTCCTAGTTCCTTTTCTATAATAATTACATGTGGATTTCAACTCTTATTAATCATTTTCCTTCTGGTTTTGAGCAAGGTAGGCGGTTGAACAAGAACAAACTATCTGGACAATGCCCTGATTCATTGTCCAACATCGACAGTCTCACTCTCCTGTATGTATGCTACTCTCCAGCTCGCTCTTCTCACTCATTATGCTAGAAATGTTCATTTTAAATGGAAAAATTAGCAAGCATTGTTTAATTTGATAAATGCTTGCAGGGACCTTTCTTATAACAATTTAAGTGGCTCGTTACCAAAATTATCTGCAAGAACTTTCAAGTAAACTTTTTCATCTCTTAGGCATTTGCTGCATCTATTTGTGTTTCAAACAGTGTTGAGCAACATAAGGGCACAAACTTAAATGCTATATTCTTCATTTTTGACCAGCATTGTAGGAAATCCTTTAATCTGTGGACCGAGCTCAGTTAACAATTGTTCCAATGTGTCTTTGGATCCACTTTCATATCCACCTGATGATCTAAAGGGTGAGCCCGATGATTTAAACTTTTAGGCAGTTGAGCAAGTTCCTTATCTTGATAATGATATTCTGCTGGGCCTTTGATTATTTACTCCAATGGCTATTCTAATTAATAGGGTCCTTGGGTTTCTCAGCTGCGGCACAACCTGGAGTAGTTAGACGTCGCCGTGTGGCTATCGTATTGGGTGCCAGTGTTGGTTCTCTTGTGCTAATTATTATCGTTGTTGGATTGTTCCTATTATGGCATCGCTGGCACAATCAACAAATTTTCTTTGATGTAAATGGTCAGTTGTTCCCTTTTACTCATAATTTCTTCTTCTTATCCTTGCAGTTGTCTAACAAAATGTTAATGTAAGCCTAAAATGCTGTTCTGTCGATGTATGCATGGCTATGGTGAGTTTTTTTAGTGTTTGCTTATATATGTTGAGTGTTTGCACTGTATATATGGTGAGTCTTGTAGTGTTTGCTTGTATATGTTCACTGTTTGCACTGTATATTTCAACCGAAAGGATTGAAGTATATGTGTTCCTAAATCTGAATCAAATTAGCTTCCTCCATTTAAGAAAGAATTCATCTACAGAACCGAGGAAAATAAACTAGCATTAGCAACGGAATACAAAACAGATCAAATTATGTATTATGATAAAATTGAAGATTATTTACATGGAAGAAAACATATAGCAACTCATTTTAGGGGAACAAGTTCCTTGTGCAAATGTGACTACAGACACCAATCTGCAAAACATGAAATACACAATCGTCTTTCTCTACATTCCTTTTCATTGCTTAGCCATTTCCTATCAACCTCCTAAATGCAACAATGCTTTGAATGAAGACATTTGCACTTTACAAACAGGAAAGGATAGTTAGCATTCTCATGATATTGTTTAGCGTAACTTGAAAAGGAAAATAGGATCCTTTGTAGAAGTTACTGCATCGTAGCAACATACAAAATAGGCATGTCTTACATACAAATAGAAGACGTACTCAAGCATGTTTGTTTCCATAGAACGTAAGCATATATTTTGCCTAGGTGTTTGAGATCACCTCCAAAGGTGGAGGTCTGGAACGGATGAAAGCTGGCATTCTAGGTTATATGTTGTCCTGTGCAGCTTTCTCAAGCATCTTGTTCTTTGCAGATCAATTCATTTGTTAGGTTTTACATCATCTTTCCCAACTTTTTTATGAACAATGTGTTCATACCAGTGGTGGAAGGCTATCAGTGCTATACTTACAAGATAATAAACTTTTTTTTATGATACTAAATGTGAAAGTCAATTCTTAATATTCATTATATATTATAGTATGCTCCTATGGAAGATCATCCTTACATTGTCTATTCTAGATGAATATTCCTCGCTTGTTATTAGATGCTCCTATGGAAGATTATGACTGCTATGCTTATCATCATAATAAGTTTTTTTTGGTGATATGAAAAGCATGGAAGTCACTTCTTCATTCTAAATGAATATTCCTTACATGTTAGATGTTGTGGAATAAGATGTCCTTGCATTACCTGTCTAATGTGTCAAACTATTAGTACTAAGAATATTGGATTTTTTTTATCCTGCAGTGCTATGATCATCGTTGGATTTATTCTATATCGTCGAGGGAGATGGTTTCCTCATTGCTTGTGCGGCATTATTCCCAATTTTTAAGCAGAAGTGTGGTAAGGTTGCTGCCTTTGCCGTGTCTCCAGAATGTCGTAGGCATTATTCCAATTTTTTAAACCTTCTTGCACTTTACTTCATGTATTACACTGCTTTACATAACACTACTGTCCTTCAACTTCACATTTAACACACTGCATGCCTCCTTAGCCACAGACTTCAACTCCATGGAACGTTGTCAAAATCTAAGTTCATTTCATGGTGTATGAAATCTAAGTACTCTATTATAAAAACTGCTAGGTATCTGCTAGATATCTCTTAGTTCATTTCATGGTGTCAAATATTTCTATCTTATTTTATATATCATAATGTGTTTTCTTCTCAATTTTGTGTAGGTTGGCGTATATGTTTTTGATGGTTGTGGATAGCTGCTAGAAGGAAAGAGGCGATCGAGCTATTTTTTGGCCTACGGATATTTGTAAATGGAATTGTTTATTTTGGACTACAGATACTTTGTAAATGAAATGGTTTATTTTTGCGTACAACTACTTTTTCTACATCTTGAATGTTTTAATGACTACTACTTTTTGTATATCTTGAATGTTCTAATGAAATATTTCATTTTTTGGCAAATCTTTACTATATCTTGATTGATCGAAATGCAACTTGCGATTGAAATTGTTTGCGATTATTGTTATTTATATGTGATACAAAACAGGTTATGAAATATGAAATTCTGTAGCAGATATGAAATAATATAAAATTTTGTAGCAGGTTTATAGCACTCAAAATGTCTAAATTGCTGCTACCACGATAGCATATGATGAACGCTATAATAAATCAAACCATTCATCAAACGTTATAATATTATAGCATTCACATGTCTGGACATACTATAGCGTGGGCGATCATAGCAGACAGAATATGCTATAGAAGGCTTTCTATAGCGTTCTGCGCATGCTATTGTAGGCCATATTTGTTGTAGTGATATATATATAGATATATATATAAATAGATGGTTATATATATATATATATATATATATATATATATATATATATATATATATATATATATATATATAGAGAGAGAGAGAGAGAGATAGGAAGTAGAGTAGGAAAAAAAAAATATATATAGAGAGAGAGAGAGAGATAGGAAGTGGAGTAGGAGGAGAAGTGAGGAGAAGAAGAAGAAGCTGCAGTAGCAGCAGCAAGAAGCTGCAGTAGCAGCAGCAACTGGCAGCACAGTGGCTGCCAGTTCCCCCCCCCCCCAGCTCCTTTTACCCCCCCTTTTTAAACCCATTAAACCCCCCATATATATATATATATATATATATATATATATATATATATATATATATATGTATATATAAAGAAGTATATATATATATAGATGGATATATATAGAGAGAATGAGAAGAGAAAAGATTAGAAGAAGTTAGAGAAATAGAAGAAGTTTAGAAGAAGAATAGGAAGAAGAGAATTAGAAAGAAAAGAGTTAGAAGAAGTTAGGAAGGAAAGAATGAGAAGAAGATTAAGGAGAAGGAGAGAATAAGAGAAGAATGAGAAGAATAAGGAAAGGAATGAGAGGAAGTTTAGAAGAGTATGAGAGAAAGGAGGAAAGGGAATTAGAAGAAGAATTAGAATAGGAATTAGAAGAGAATTTTAGAGGAGATCGAGTTAGAGGGTGAATTTGAGCCCCGAGTGTCGGATTGAGATGAAACTTGGCGTGGACCTAGAATACGTGAATTAGATTTTGCGGATAGGCTTCCGAGTTGAAATCGGGGTTATAGGGCGTCGGTATCGCGCCGTACCATTGCGTATCTTGAAATATTCAAGATATCGGCAATGGGCCGTAAGATGGACTAGACATCCACTTTACCTAGGTATCTTGGTAGGTAATATATGTATAGGCTAGTATCTTACTACCCTAGGGAGCACGGGTCAAAATACCAAGCGTAGGTAGGCTAACTATGTTTCCACCTAGGCTAGAAATTTACCTTAGAAAGGGTAAATTAGAAAATTGGCCTACGGCCAAGATTTGAGTTTCAAAGTCCAAGATGGACTTGGATATGGGTTGCAGAGGTTGGTAATGATTAGAAATAGTCGCCTAGACCTAGTCTTGACCCCGGTTGACCACGGTTGACTTTTTAGACCAAAAGTCAACTATGGGTCAACACTTTACCCAATTTAGTCCCAAATTCCATTAAACTTGGGCAGTTGACCAAAAGTCAACTATTAGTCACCATTGACCTAGGATTGACCTAGGGTTGACCTAGAGTTGACCAAAGTTGACCAGTTGACCAAAAGTCAACTGTAAGTCAACCGTTGACTTAAATCAACCTAGATTAATTCTGTTTGACTTGCATTGACCCAGTATGACCTAGAATGACTTAGACCGACCATGTAAAATCTAGTTTGACCTTGTTCGACCTAGATTGACTTAGTTTGACTTATCTTGACCTAGAATGACTTAATAGGGTTTAAATTGAATTGACTTTACTTCCTAAACATAGTATTGATACGTCTTGTTCTCTATAGGTCCTCGAGACGCTGCGTTGGATCCCGTTGACATATTTCATCATATTACAAGCAAGTACATTCTCTGACACTTTTCCAATTTACGATGATTGTTATAATTCATGTAATTAGTGTAGATATGCTTGTTCTCGACACATTGGTCACACGGATTGGTATTCATGGATCCCGACATGAGATGTTATTCTTCGTTATCTTGGTATATCTTGTGTAAGCCCCTTGTAGTTCTTGTGCAGTATATGGATACCGATTCTCGAGGAGACTTGCTCCCTTCTCGTAGAATCCCGTGTCGTAACGTGTCTTCCTTGGATCCACCCTACCAGTCGGGGATGGGGAGCACTAGTGTAGACATGTGGTCATTATCCACCTTATTATTCTTGTAGACCTTGTGAGTGTTAATCATACACTCCACGTATGATTAACCAGGCCAGTAGACCTTGTGCAGACCCAAGCCGGCCACATGTTGAAACTAGTACTCACACACCTAGATATATGATTCTTGATCCTTGTACATGCCATGATCAGTTTACTTGCCTTGTTCTAGCTCTAGATTTACAGCTTACCTTGCCATGATACTCACATGTACATTCCATGATTTTCTTGTATATACTATCTATTTACTGTCTTATAGCTTTTGTCATATCTTGTGAACTGTTGTTAGTAGATTGTACTCGTTCCATCCTGACTGGATATGTTGACAAAATATTACAGATGCTGACGACGGGGATTACTGTACCTACTACGGTCCGGATGACGTAGTGGGCGTAGACTTGGAGACTTTGGTCCAGCAGGGCTTAGCTCCGCCTGACGAGACCTTACCTATTGCTTAGTTAGAGTAGGTCTTTTGTACTGGACCTTGTCTCCAGCTATTTTGAGACTGTTATTATTATGGATTGTATTAGAGACTTGGACTTTTATATTATTTTGTGTTTGGACTTGACAGGTTATTATTTTATCGTCTTATTGTCTTTATCTTTTAGTCTTTACTTTGTCGTCATAGAGTTGTGATTTGAGCACTCATATATATTCATTGCTTGTCCTCCATTCGGAGTTGACCATATTCTCGACAGGTTTTTGATATATATATTAACTGTTATTAGAGTAGAAAACCTACAGCATCCCACTCCGTTTTTACGGTGAGGGCTGGGCGTTGTCACGTGCACGTGCCCTTATTGCGGGTGCGGGTCGTGACACGTTTTAGTGGTGGCCCATGCAGGTCCTGAAGTCGCAATTAGTGCGATGTCGTAGCGGCACTCGTCTTAGAGTGTTGACTACGAGCCTGTGTTACACATAGGAGGTAGTAGGCTAAGAGTGCTCAATCACAGTAGGATCTTTCCTTGCTTATCTTGCTTACCATCTTTGATATTGATTTTGCATTCTAATTGTCCTCCTTAATATAATATTTCCCGTGCCGTATTGATTTCCTTCTTATTTCTATCTTTAGGATGGTGCAGACCAGATCCCAGCATCCTGAGTCCGCGGACGCGGAGAGGTCTGCTATGACTCGCGGACCTGATCCGTACACTCCTGCTGCAGTCGGGGTGTCGGCAGCAGCAGCTCTTGGGGGCGCTCCTCCGCTGGTTACGAGGGCTGACCCCAGGGTTGCTATGACTTTTTCGGCCGCAGAACCAGTGGTTGATGCGGGCGCTATTCCTCCTGCTGTGCAGCGGATTCCTCCGGTAGTTGCAGACATACTTCCACCTCCACCTCCTCTGCCTACAGATATTGGACAGATGCTTACCTTCCTCCAACAGATGCTGGAGACTCAGAGAGCCCAGGTCGAGGCTCAGCAGAGGAAGACAGACGCGATGCGTCAGGGCATGGAGGATGCCCATCAGTTGGCCCTTGCAGCCGTGGAGCAGAGGGCTCCGCATCCGGGGACGCGACCGAGGTACGAAGATATCCAGGACTTCAAGAAGCTCGGGCCCCATGACTTTAGCGGGACCGAGGGTGTGGTCTATGCAGATGATTGGCTCGAGGATATCGAGCGGCAGATGAGGGCCTCCCGCCTGGCAGACGACCTGAAGGTCGAGGCGGTAGGTTTACAGTTGCTAGACATTGCACGCACCTGGTTCAGAAACGAGCCAGTCCTAGCTGGAGAGGGCCGTACTTGGGCAGAGTTTAAGCTCCTCTTCAAGAAGAAGTTTTTTCCCCCACGGACAAGATTGACCTGGTACGACAGTTCCAGGATCTGCAGCAGGGCAGTCTATCTGTGGAGGAGTACGCAATGGAGTTCGGTCGTCTAAGTCGATACGCAGAGTACATGGTTTGAGACCCGAAGATCAGGGCGAGCCGTTTTAGGGAGGGGCTGATCACTTGGGATATCAAGATCCTCATTTCCTCCTTCTATGAGACTTATACCCAGATCTACGCGAAGGCCCGCAAGGTAGAGCGGGAGTGGGGCTTGAAGCCCAAGAGGGAGCGTGATCTTTTCTCGGGGACTACTAGCAGCGCAGGGGCTGCTAAGCGCCCTCAGCTTCAGCATCTTTCTTTCCAGCATCACCAGCCGCAGGTGCAGGCCAGAGCACCGGTTCAGCAGCAGGTGCAGCACACTCAGCTGAGGCAGGCACAGCATGGGGCTCCTTGCCACTTCTGCAAGAGGCCCGATCACGTCTGGGAGGTCTGTCGGAAGAGGCTAGGCTTGTGCCTCTACTGCGGGGAGGCTGGACATCAGTTGAGAGATTGTCCTGCGAACCCTCGCAGGGTAGCCCGTGGAGCGGTAGCAGCTCAGGGGGCACCGGCGAGCGTTCCTGCAGTACAGCAGAGGGGTCCACTTTCGACCCAGCAGCAGCGGTTTGTTCAACACCACCAGCAGCGGGGTGGTCAGGGTAGAGCCTTTGCTCTTGCAGCTGAGGAGATGGAGCCTATTGCAGATGTTGTCGCAGGTTCTATTCTGCTCGATTCTTTTCCAGCTTTAGCCTTATTTGATTTTGGTGCTACGCACCGTTTTGTGTTTGTTTCTTTTGCTCTTAGGCACAATATCATTGCTGAGTATCTTGGTAGGACTTGCAAGATTATGACTGGGAATGGTATCATCCTAGTTAATAATGTTTACAAGGGGCGGAGAGTTTTTTTGAGAGGCCGGGAGCTGAGTGCGTGTTTGCTCGTAATGCCACTTTTGAGTTACGATGTGGTGCTCGGTATGGATTGGTTGCCATGCACCACGCTAGCATCGACTGCAGAGGGGGCAGGATTCTGTTTAGGCTGCCGGAAGAACCGGAGTATTAGTTCACCAGGGGTGCAGTGGAGCAGGGAGATGGATTCTGCGGAGCGTTGTTGGCGGGGCCGGTGTTGCCACATCCACTTATTGCTGAGTTCATGGATGTCTTTCCCGAGGAGCTGCTCGAGATGCCGCCAGATCGTGATGTTGAGTTTTCTATAGACCTAGTGCCGGGCGCTGAGCCTATCTCCCAGCACGTCTATAGAATCAACAACAGTGAGTTAGCAAAGCCGAAGAAGCAGGTAGACGAGCTGGAGGACAAGGGCTTTATTCGATCTAGTTCTTCACCTTGGGGCGCGCCAGTTCTTTTCGTCCCCAAGAAGGATGGTACGGTACGTCTGTGTATTGATTACAGGGCGCTCAACAACCTTACCATCAAGAACAAGTATCCTTTGCCAATGATTGATGACTTGTTCGACCAGTTGAGCGGGGCGAGAGTGTTCTCGAAGATCGACTTGCGTACCGGGTACCATCAGCTGAAGGTGAAGCGGGATAACATTTCGAAGACTGCCTTTCGGACTCGCTATGGCCAGTATGAGTATACCGTCATGCCGTTTGGGTTGACCAAAGCCCCGGCGGTATTCATGAACTTGATGAACAAGGTATTTCATCAGTACCTTGACAAGTTCGTGGTGGTCTTCATTGATGACATTCTCATTTATTCGAAGACACCAGAGGAGCACGAGGAGCACCTGAGGATTGTGTTGGACACTCTCAGGAGGGAACAGCTGTATGGGAAGCTGTCCAAGTGCGAGTTCTTCTTGGATCGCGTGGAGTTCCTAGGCCATGTTGTCTCTGGCGAGGGGATTTCAGTGGATCCGAGGAAGATTTCTGCGGTGGAGTCCTGGTCTATGCCGAGCTCAATAGCAGAGGTTCGAAGTTTTCTGGGTCTGGCAGGTTATTACCGGAGGTTCGTGTAGGACTTTTCCAGGATTGCCCAGCCGATGACCCGCCTTACCAGGAAGGACGAGGAGTTTATTTGGTCCGAGGAGTGCCAGGCCGCCTTCAAGGAGCTGAAGGCGAGGTTGACTACCGCTCCTATCTTGATGCTGCCATCTGGATCTGGTAGTTATACGATCTACAGTGATGCTTCAGGGCGGGGTTTGGGTTGTGTGCTTCAGCAGCACGGGAAGGTGATTGCCTATGCATCTAGGCAGTTATGTCCTCATGAGAGGAACTACCCTACCCACGATCTGGAGCTGGCAGCGGTCATCTTTGCTTTGAAGCTGTGGAACATTATCTGTACGGAGAGCGAGTTGAGATCTATACTGATCACAAGAGCTTGAAGTACGTGTTTACCCAGAAGGAGCTGAATATGAGGCAGAGGCGATGGTTAGAGCTGATAAAGAATTTTGATATATCCTTACAGTACCATCCGGGGAAGGCCAACGTGGTCGTGGATGCTCTGAGCAGGTATCCCGTGGCCATGTGTTTGACGATAGATTGTCACCTTCTGGCAGATCTGGAGAGCTTAGGCATAGAGGTGATAGTTCCAGGGTTCGAGGCGCAGATGTGGGGTCTCCAGGTGCAGTCGGAGCTGATGAAGAGAGTCAAGGTAGCTCAGTTTGAGGATGAGGCTCTGAGGGTCATCAGGGAGCAGGTCCAGACAGGACTGTTGAATGAGTTCTCTATAACAGGAGATGGGTCGTTGAGGCATGGTACCAGATTGTGCGTGCCGAGCGGAGGACTTCGGAAGGAGGTTCTTCAGGAGGCGTACCGTTCTCAGTACTCTATGCATCCAGGAGCCAACAAGATGTATAGAGACTTGAGATAGCATGTTTGGTGGTATGGCATGAAATGTGAGGTGGCTCAGTTCGTTTCGAGATGCTTGGTGTGCCAGCAGGTGAAGGCCGGGAGGCAGAGACCCGGTGGATTGCTCCAGCCACTACCCATTCCTGAGTGAAAGTGGGAGCATATCACTATGGACTTTGTATCTGGGCTTCCGCGCTCTCCAGAAGAGAAGGATGCGATTTGGATCATTGTTGATCGATTGACCAAATCGGCCCACTTTTTGCCTTTCAAAGTGGGTTTGTCGACGGAGAGGTTGGCCGAGATGTACGTGCGGCAGATAGTCCGATTGCACGGGGTTCCAGTGAGTATAGTCTCGGATCGGGACAGCCGATTCACTTCCCACTTCTGGAGGAGTTTGCAGCTTAGCTTGGGCACATCGCTCAAGTTCAGTACCGCATACCACCCCCAGACAGACGGGCAGTCGGAGAGGACGATTTAGACCCTCGAGGATATGTTGCGTACCTGTGTCTTGGACTTCGAGGGATCTTGGAAGAACCACCTTCACTTGGTAGAGTTTGCTTACAACAACAGCTACCAAGCTAGTATAGAGATGTCACCTTTCGAGGCTCTATACGGACGGAGGTGCCGTACTCCCTTGTCTTGGGATGATGTCGGCGAGAGGGTTTTGCTTGGCCCTGAGATGGTGGTGGATGCTGCAGAGAAGGTCAGGGTTATCAGAGATCGACTCCGGGTGGCGTAGGATAGGCAGCGGCATTGGGCCGATAGCCACCGGAGGCCGTTGGAGTTTGAGGTATAGTTTAGATTTTTCTAGTATTTGAGTCTGATTGTGATTGTTTTAGATCAAGCTCTAAGTCTTGTGTTTGTTCTAGGTTGATGATCTTGTGTTCTTGCGGATTTCTCCAACGCGTGGCACGATTCGTTTTGGTGGCGACGGAAAGCTTAGTCCACGATACATCGAACCATTCCGTATCTTGGGCAGGGTCGGTGGAGTGGCTTACCGACTGGAGTTACCGCCCG
>JANAVB010006389.1:12709584-12714584 GCA_029216955.1 Iris pallida | reverse complement strand
ATCGGCAATGGACCATAAGATGGACTAGACGTCCACTTTACCTAGGTATCTTGGTAGGTAATATATGTATAGGCTAGTATCTTACTACCCTAGGGAGCACGGGTCAAAATACCAAGCGTAGGTAGGCTAACTAGGTTTCCACCTAGGCTAGAAATTTACCTTAGAAAGGATAAATTAGGAAATTGGCCTACGGCCAAGATTTGAGTTTCGAAGTCCAAGATGGACTTGGATTTGGGTTGTAGAGGTTGGTAATGATTAGAAATAGTCGCCTAGACCTAGTCTTGACCCCGGTTGACCACGGTTGACTTTTTAGATCAAAAGTCAACTATGGGTCAACACTTTACCCAATTTAGTCCCAAATTCCATTAAACTTGGACAGTTGACCAAAAGTTAACTATTAGTCACCATTGACCTAGGATTGACCTAGGGTTGACCTAGAGTTGACCAGAGTTGACCAGTTGACCAAAAGTCAATTGTAAGTCAACTGTTGACTTAAATCAACCTAAATTAATTCCGTTTGACTTGCATTGACCCAGTATGACCTAGAATGACTTAGACCGACTATGTACAATCTAGTTTGACCTTGTTCGACCTAGATTGACTTAGTTTGACTTATCTTGACCTAGAATGACTTAATAGGGTTTAAATTGAATTGACTTTACTTCCTAAACATAGTATTGATACGTCTTGTTCTCTATAGGTCATCGAGACGCTGCGTTGGATCCCGTTGACATATTTTATCATATTACAGGCGAGTACATTCTCTGACACTTTTTCAATTTACGATGATTGTTATAATTCATGTAATTAGTGTAGATATGCTTGTTCTCGACACATTGGTCATACAGATTGGTATTCATGGATCCCGACATGAGATGTTATTCTTCGTTATCTTGGTATGTCTTGTGCAAGCCCCTTGTAGTTCTTGTGCAGTATATGGATACCAATTCTCGAGGAGACTTGCTCCCTTCTCGTAGAATCCTGTGTCGTAACGTGTCTTGCTTGGATCCACCCTACCAGTCGGGGATGGAGAGCACTAGTGTAGACATGTGGTCATTATCCACCTTGTTATTCTTGTAGACCTTGTGAGTGTCAATCATACACTCCACGTATGATTAACCAGGCTAGTAGACCTTGTGTAGACCCAAGCCGGCCACATGTTGAAACTAGTACTCACACACCTAGATATATGATTCTTGATCCTTGTACATGCCTTGATCAGTTTACTTGCCTTGTTCTAGCTCTAGATTTACAGCTTACCTTGCCATGATACTCACATGTATATTCCATGATTTTCTTGTATATACCCTCTATTTACTGTCTTATAGCTTTTGTCATATCTTGTGAACTGTTGTTAGTAGATTGTACTCGTTCCATCTTGACTGGATATGTTGACAAAATATTTCAGATGCTGACGAGGGGGATTACTGTACCTACTACGGTTCAGATGACGTAGTGGGCGTAGACTTGGAGACTTTGGTCCAGCAGGGCTTAGCTCCGCCTGACGAGACCTTACCTATTGCTTAGTTAGAGTAGGTCTTTTGTACTGGACCTTGTCTCCAGCTACTTTTGAGACTGTTATTATTATGGATTGTATTAGAGACTTGGACTTGTATATTATTTTGTGTTTGGACTTGACAAGTTATTATTTTATCGTCTTGTTGTCTTTATCTTTCAGTCTTTACTTTGTCGTTATAGAGTTGTAATTTGAGCACTCATATATATTCATTGCTTGTCCTCCGTTCGGAGTTGACCATATTATCGACAGGTTTTTGATATATATATTAACTGTTATTAGAGTAGAAAACCTACAGCGTTCCACGTCGTTTTTACGGTGAGGGCTGGGCGTTGTCACGTGCACGTGTCCTTATAGCGGATGCGGGTCGTGACAGTTCCTAATTTGAAGATGATCAATTATGCGCCGTCTTTGCCTTAAACAAGTACATTTTAGACTTGTACGACATCACGTCCAAGCAAGAACGATAGTTTCCAGAGATAAATGCAAGGACGAATGACTCTGTGAAATCGGGACGTGACATATGTAGCCTCCGCTAATAGGGTAACTACCTTTACCATCTCCTCTACCTTTGCCAGAACATCATCTACCAATGGCTCTGTAATATCCCTCACCGACATTAGCTTCAAAGAACTCTAGTGCACCAGTAGGTCTAGAGTTGTGATTTTTCATGAGGACTGTTATTTTTTTTTCTATAACTAGAAGTACAAAAATGTGTTATGTTATTATAGTAGGATGTTTGTTGCAAGACATGTTGAAAGGCCGATATTTTTTTTTGAGATGAAGCTTAGCATTCAACCTCCATGCTTGATAATTTTGTCGTTGACATTGAGTGCAACAAATTCCAGTTATGCAAGATTTGACATCTTCTTCTTGTTGTTCTGATGATCATATAGACTATTAACCTAAATTGGATTGGCAATACATGCTAAATCGTTATTGGAGGGAAAAAAGGGTACACGTGTCCTCATGTTCATATGTGAAAATTCTTGCACAAAATTCCTCCTTCACCTCTTAGTTTTTTTTTTCTCCATAGATGTCAGTTTGGTTATCAATTCTTAACTGTGCTTCTTGGCATGCGCTGTGCACCCGCGCAACGGTCCGACCGACGACGGACCGGCCGAACACGGAGCAGGATGGGGGGGGGAGGGGGGGGGGGGGTAGGGTGAGGGGAAGGGTGGGGGGAGGGGAGGGCCGCCGTGCGCCACTATGAGCGCATAACTGCACGCCAAGATGCTTGTTTGCAATTCTTTTATAGGACATGATTGATGATTGATTTTTGTGGGTGTACAATTTGTTCAGAATGTCCTATATCTTAAGGTCGACAACACACCCACATGAACCCATGCATACATATAAAAGCTTGTTTTTTGGGGTCCATCTCATAAAGATATCGTTCAATTTTTGCTTATTCAATAAATACAAAAATAAATTTATATAAGGAAATCAAACAGAATATGAATATGTCCAGATAATATATGTATGCCTATCCAATTGATATGTACATTAAACTCTACATCTTATCATAATATTTGTTACTTTGTGGCACCAACATATCCTTTTCAATGGCACCAAAATATCTAGTTTTTCAAATTTCGCAAGTAGTATTCTATGCAAAGATTTTAAACAAATTCACATACAATTCTACTGTTGGTATAGAAATAGGCATAAATCGTAAGAACTTAATGATGAATTCTAAAAAGAATGTAATATGATGTAGGCATAAAGTAATTAATATAACACTAACACAGTAGTATAAGAAAACTGCCTTAAAATCAGTAAGTAGAAAACATAAATAAGGTATTAAATTCAATACAGTTAATCAGAATGACATGTAATCTTAGTACGTGCAGCAAAATTTCATGAATGTTGATGGTAAACTAAAGGATTGGATTAAATATTACGTGAACTACAATTTGTTGCTAAAATAAATCAAAATCTCATGGAAAAAACGAGTCTTAGTATGGATCTATTCCACCAAGTTCTTGATAGAAAAAGAGAACATAACTTCTTTAATATTGATTATAGGCTAAATTCACAAAAAAATGTATTTTATGGATAGTGACAATACTTAAGATGTCAATCAGTTGGAGGTTAATTAATGGGTTTATGGCACATGTTAACACATTGATAAATATCGTCGAACTCAAGTAACCCTTGTGGTCAGCGGAGAGAGACATAAAACTCTAGCTGGGTGGCGGAAGATAAATGGAATTGAGCCATGGGAGCGTATTATTCCTTCCATTTATGGTGGAAGCTGGGAGAGTGAGCCCAAAAGGAATACAATGCAGTGTGCACAAAAAGACCCGAGTGTTACGCCAGGCATCGTAAAAAAATCACATTGATAAATATGTATTTTACATTTATCAATACATATTTTACTTAAAATGTATATCGATAAATATATTGGTGGAGGTACAATATAAAATCAGGGCCGGCCCTGGGGCCGTGCCAATAGTGCGGCCGCACAGGGCCTCCAATTTTTTGGGGCCTCAAAATCATATTATGGTTAGTTTTATAATTTTGTATTTCAAGTCATTCTATTTCTTCCTCAATTCCTATTCTACAATCCCTCCAAGACCTCCAATTCTTGGATCCCTATTCCCTACTGACTCTAAGATTCATATTTATAATCTTACAAAATGATCAAATTATATATATATATATATATATATATATATATATATATATATATATATATAATTTAAGAATTTGGATGTGCATGCTTAGTATTTATTTAAGAAATAATGATGTCGAAGACCGGAGCTCTTGGTCTTACATCAGGTCCATAGCCGGTCCTATGATTTACGGGACTTATGACAAAATCTAAAATTTGCGCCATTTTTCTCACATAAATAATTTTTTTAGCATTTTTAGAAGCAAAATCATCAATTAAGCTATCAAAATCATCAATCAAGTTATCATATTTTTTTTTCGATTGGAGCGCTGGCTTTTTTGTTGCTTCCAGATTGGGTCTTTGTTTTTTTTTTCTTTTTTGATATACCTAGTCTATTGTAAAATTACGGGACTTCCAAAATTGGGGGCCCATGACCGTCGTCCACCTCGTTCGTGCCCTTGGCTGGCCCTACTCAGGTCTTGGAGACTTCAAATTGTGTGATTACATATTACTTCTCATTTGGGTATTGATCATTATTCATTTTATTATATGTTTTCATCAACAAAAAAATTTGAGGCCAGATTTAGACAATTTAACGGTCAGTACGTCTTCTATCTAAAACATCTTTATTATACTATGTAATATGCTTGAATATAGATAATTTGAGCTTTAATTATTTTGTTTAGTAACTACCTATATATTCAGTTATAATATACAATCATGAGCATCTCCAGAGATTTTGATAAAGACATGTAATAATATATGTAAAAAATATGAATAAATAAATTTAGGGCCACATTTTGAAATTCGCACAGGGCCTTCAATTATTAAGGACCGACCCTGTATAAAATACACATTTATCAATGT